>VXBC01006162.1:0-62883 GCA_013399945.1 Ploceus nigricollis
GATTCACTGTCACTATCGCTATCATCCCCCCTTTGTATTACAGTTATATTGTGATCATCTTCCGAGGAAGAGGAGTCAGGTGATGGCAGGAGGGGAGGGTAAAGAGAGAGGGGTGAAGCAGGTGAAGTAGGGCTAGGTAAAATAGGATTAGGTGAAGTCGGGGCAGATGGTGAAATAGGCGGGATAGGGTTAGGTTCTCTTGGTCTTGTTGGAGCTACCTGTAAATCAAACTCTATGTCGCTTCTCTGACTCTGACTCTCTTTCAGTGCCAGGTGCTCTAAACAACGTTTTCCTTTTACACAAACCCCACACTTATCACTCGTAGATGCCCTCACCCTCACCACCATTAGACCACATTCGACCTGCCATTCTGGCTTATCTCGTAAATAGAGAAACAAATCAATGTACGGAACCTCATCCCATTTTCCTTCCCACTTACAAAACGACAGCAACTGCAAAATAGTGTTATATTGCAAAGTCCCATTCATCGGCCACTTTTTGCCACCCTCCAAGACACATTCTGGCCACCGTGTATTACAGTAATCAATTCACTTACTCCGACGTAAATCCTGCCCAAAACTGCCCTGTTTCCAGTGTGCTAACAAGCACCCCAAAGGAGAAGTGCGCGCTATGGGGGCATTGCCACCCAAAAGACCTTTAAGCTTCTCCACGTTACAGCTACAGCGCACCACAGATTGCCGAACCCGCAGCGCTTCCGCGGTGTCTGACGGACNCTGCAACGCTTTCGCGATTGACGGACGGCGCCTAGGCAAAAGACCACCAGGAATTCCTTAGCCCAACCAAGCGTAGCTTTTGCTGTGTCTAATTGGCAGGCAGCCAGACCAGAGTAAAAGCACCTTACCTCTTTTCCAGGTGACATTGTGAGCGGCGGAGGGTCGCGGCGCCAATGGGCTCCCCGAGAATCCCTCGGTGCCAGCTGGAGCGTGATCGGGTCGCGGAGTCCTCAGCAGCACTCACAGGGTCCTGTCTGGGGTCGCCAAAATGTTAACGTTCAGGAACACACATANTTACTATCAAAAGGATATTGCTGCCAATAATAAAATATTATAATATGTTCCATCTTTACTTGAATCAAATATGCTGGAGGAAAAAAAAGCTTTAACCATGAGCAAATACATTCTGTAGATGAGCTCGAATTGGATGAGCTATAATAATTGAAAACTGAATATATAATACATTACAGTGTGCTAGATCTCCATGCAACATACTTCATTGGTGGATGACCAGGCCTAATTTTTAGAAAGAAGAGTGAATATATGTGTTTAACTGTATTGCAATAGCACATACCAGAATTGCAGCCCCCCACCAGCATGCATCATCACCAGAATCCTGTAGTGATGAGTACCATGGACAGAAGACAAAGACTGTCTCTGCCTCAAGCAAATAGTATCTAGGACCAGGACAAGAGAAAACAGAGAGAAATGCTAAACAATTTCCAAGAACATCAACATGAAAGAAAATCCAAAATTAGTAACGTATTAAAATACTCTAGGTCCTCTATCAGTGGCTAAAATTTCCCAGGTCAAGTTCCTCTGATATTAGAGAGAAAGTGTGAAATCCACTGGCCAAATGAAAGTTTTAGCACCACTTTAGTAGCAGTACACAGAGAATAAGTGTCAGTTTTATCAGTTGCTTTTAATTTAAATTAAAGCAAATGCCAGAAGTATGAGTTATTGATTTAAGAGCAACTGGCCTCATAGTTGTATGTTGTTATAGGCCCGAATTTTCTTTCTTAGCTCTTTGTCTTGTGATTTAAGACCTTGAAATTAGGCATAATTGCATATTTTTAAGTGACTGCTGTAAAATTATTACACTAAAATTAAGAAATGTGAGGATTAAAGTGATATCTGTCACATTTCTTTCATACTCCTGGTTGAATGTGTTGTAAAGGTCTTAATTATACTATCACATGTTGTACAGATTTCTACCTCTCTCAGTACAGAGTACAAATAATTTCTTGGAATTCATCACTGCTTTGCAGCAAAATAAGCACTTGCTCATAACACCTTGGTTTGATTTGTCATTGACACGGGGAGATGTAAACGGAAATTGGAATCAAGGTGGCCTTCTGAGTAAGACAGCTGAAATCTATCCCACTGAATCACATTTTATCCCTGCCTCTGTCACAGAGACTCATCAGCTGGATAAAAATCAAGCTCCAGACAACCTGAATTTAGCATCCAAGATTGAAACATTTTGGACCTAAAATCAAATTGTACCTCAGTTTCCCCTCTGTAAAATACAAGCTGATATTTTTACATCTGTAGACATGTAGTATACTAAACAAATTTATCGTAGTTCAATAATCAAGATCACGAGTTATTGTTTTGTCTTCAAAGAAGGCAAATTAGAGTAAATATTGCAGTGAATCACACTGTGATATTAATAAAATATTAAATAGCTTCTCACTAAGTAAGCACAAATTTAAAACAATAAAAAATAAACAGAATGCCTCAAAGAATATATGCCTAAGGGTCTCGCTCAGCAGTAAGGTTTCACACACAGAGAAAACCTTAGTTTTTGATTCTTTTATGCTCAAGAATCTCGATCTTGCAGCAGGTTCGTTTTTATGTAAGAAAGATTAGATTTTTAGTATTTAAATTTCAGGTAATCCCCTTCAATCTAGTCACTGATTGAATTACAAATACTGGATAATTTTGACAGCTTTGCAAGAATCAGCATATTTATACGGTAATATTGCCGTCAAATTGGAAACTTTTTTCTTCAGCTCTAGAATAGGGCAAACTGACAATTGCATCTTATCAGTAACACCTCATAACTGCAAGAGATCCAAATATATCACTTCATTTGGTTCAGCATTTTTTGTCTCACAAGATTGTTACATTTTAAAGCTCCTATCACTGGGATAGACTACAGACATCAATCAGCAAAAAAATGAAGTGTATGGCTTTATTGTCATGGAAACTTGGCTGTTGCTAGTGTGTATTTAAGCAGACAAAAGTAATCACTCAGATACGAAGATAATTGCAGTAGGTAAACCAAAGGTAGAAATTTGTATTTATGTGACCATGTCTATGCTGAGCACCAAGAAAGACTGTAGCTTTGTGGTAAAGGGAACTTTTGTGTACTAATAACACTAGAAGTTGATTTTTTGAGACTGAATATTCATCAGCTTAAGAAAAAGCCAAAAGACTGTCAAGTTCAAAAATAATCTTTCACATACCAGAACTATATGTGGTGTGCTTTTTTGTGGTAGATTGGCTTCAATCCAGCTCCCCAAACTGCCTTTTAGTGATACTTTACTTATGATTAAGTCTTTACTCACTTGTTGTACAGACTGTTTAACATTTTAAAGGAAATTTTATTGAAAAGGTTGCTCCTGTGGTTGAGACACATTTGTCTTTTTCCAAATTACTAATTACTATAGGGGAAATCCTTCCTACACTGATTACGGAACATTCAAAAGAACAATGGAGGACTAACCAGAAATATCCATCTCATTCCAAAGTTAATCCAGCCCTATGATCCAAATGTAAACTTTCAGACCAGCTATCACAGGTTGAGCTCATAGAGCTGTCCTCAGATACAACTGATGCATCTTCATGGCCACTTATGACCATAATTAACTGAAACAAAATTTTTGGATGGAAGATGACCAGCTTGCAAAATTTTGTTTTTACTGATCATAGACTGGCAAAATGATAAGAAAATAAACTGAGGTTTTATGACTAAAATTGTGAGGATTTTTTTGATAATAGGCGATTACTTACTATATGGAACAATACTGGCAACAAAAAAGGTTTTTGCTAACAGGGAGGTCCCATTTTTAAATTATGAAAAAGCAATATTTTTCAACTTGAGGGATTTCTCAGTAAGAAAAATCATCAAAACTGAATCCATTTAAAAATTATGGGGAGAGTATATATCAGAGACTATAAACAGAAAATCACCTGAGCATGAGAATTCTGTTTTAATATTCAGACACTAATGAAGAATGCTAAGCTTGGAAAGAAAAGGTGCTGTTGAATTATTAAAGATGAGGAAGAAGATAAATCACAGTATGTGGAAAGGACAATCCTAAGAGGGGCTGGAAAATGACCCTTCACAACCAAGAAGCAGCAGCTTCTGCTTTTTAAAAATGATACTCTATGAGCAGTCCTTCTGACATTTTGGTACAGGGCTTTCTCCCCAAAAAATTAATCAGAGCTGCCCCCAAATTATTCTTCTTTAGTGTATGGAGCAGAGCTATGAGCGTATGTGTAGTTCTGCGGGGGACTTTTATACTCAAAAATGTTTTAAACAATTTAGCTAATGGTACTTGAAAAATTATCAATAATATATACAGTTGAAAAGCACTGGTGGTATTAGTACAGGAAGAAAAACAAATCCTTTGGGTTTAGAGAATATAAGAATACTGAATATTAGGGATGCAGGTTACAGCATTACCAGATAGACTGTGCAAGAGATAGATTCACTGTGGTTACTAGATCTGGATGCATTGCTCACACCTTGTCATATGAGACGCTTGGAAATCCTCAGTGGAAGCAGTTCATTTTGCAGATTCAAGAGACCTTCCTGTGCCTCCTTCAGCTAAGAGTTACTGCAGAAATGTGGATATTATATGTGTGACATCCCTGTCCACAGTTATAATACTGGACACTTAGCAGGGCCTGGCATCTTACTCAAGCTGCCTAATGGAAATGCATAGTAGGACCAAGTTGCTTTTTTTATTCTCTTTAAAGAGACAGGAAGAAATGCAAATTAAAAGTTATGCAGTAATAGTTGTCCAAGAGCCCAATGAGCATTTATTGATAAAAAATTTGTGCCATACAGTAACACCCACAAGGTAATTAATTGCATCTTAATATAGGTCTGTAAGAAAGTAAGGCTGAATCAACAACTGGTAGGAACTATCTTTACCTATTATTTTTATTAAAAAATCCCACATGAATAAATTAGGTAAAAAAAGTCCTACTCAGTGCAACCAGATATATCTTAGACAGCCACACTTGATGAAACCTAATACATTTCTTCACTAATCAGAACATTCCCATTTGTTTATTACTGTTCCTTGGCAATCAGTGTCATCTTCTTGAACATCATTTCTATTGCTGTATTAAAATTTTATAGAACATTTTACAATTTTATTCTTTCCATAATATCAAAAAAGTATCTGCAACCTTTTACTATAAATGGATTGTAAATTAACAGTTTGCTCTGAGAGGAAGAGCTCTGACAAGTGCCAGATGCTTCTTAATTCTGCACTTTTAGTCATTCCAGGATCGTCAAAAATTCAGCAAACGCTAATAAGTAGTTCAGCACTAAAATGTACCTGAAAATCCAAATATTGCAACTTTCTGTCTTGATAAAGATTTATATAACTTTCCTAGGAGAACCCTTAAAGACATCTCTTTCCTAGCTTCTCCATTGTTTCCTCATTCTTTGAAGAAGAGCTGGTAAATCTCAAAGGGGTTGGTTTTTTTCTTTTCAATTCCTGTGAGTATTTGGTTTCTTTTACAGTCAGGAGGTTATAAGTGAAAAAACCCAAGACTTATAAAGAGGAGGAAAACAACTCAAGTAATATTTTCCAAGACTGACGTGGAAAGGGAACATTTGGGTATAGAAAGGGTTAGGATTTTTTCGTAATTTCTGTTCCTAATTTCTTCAAGCCTTCTTTTAAAAAATAAGTATATAAACATTACATGTCTACTAGATGTCAGTGTTAATTGTTTTCGTTTCAGCACAAACAAGATTTAAAGAGTAAAAAAATAGTAAGCATATGCATCCAGGTTAAATAAGGACCTTGGAAAGTACTACACTAAAATTCACAGTACAACTACATTGCTTCATTTATTATTTGCAGTTTTTCTGTTTTCCCTCAGGAATTTAATGCCCATGCCTTTAAATGCTAATTTAGGTGTCTCCCTTATATACATAACCTGTTATTTAATCTTGCAGTTCAAAGTTTTTTACTTTGTACTACCAAGGTTATGCATAACAGAAGTGAAAAATCTGATTAATACTACGATCAAGAATCTGTACTAATATCTTCTATCCAGAGAAGTCATAGGTTATTTCCAAGCTGATGTCATTTGTAGAAAAAAAAGCATTTTTGAAGTCCTGACATGACTGGGAAATTTATAATCTAAAATACATCCTCCATGTTAATATTTTTATTCTGTGCCACTTTTGCCTCCTTCATTTTGTGAAATACTTCAGGAGCCTTATGATAGACATGGCATAAGCAAAAGGTCCAAATTGTCACATAAAAATGAGTACTTCGGAGGTTTACACTTAGAAGAGGCGAATCAAAACCACATATGTGTATTGCCTGTCTAAACAGAAATCATTGCTGTCTTGATATTCATCCACAGTACTTATTTCTGCTATGAAAAATTTGCCTTCCACAGCATGTGGTCCCCCAGCCCAAAGGGCTCTGTAGAGAGGCCAAGGCAAGGCTGTACCCAAGCTGAGGATCCCAGCTCAAACCAGGGAGAGGATGCTTGGGGCTGATCTTATACGTAGCTCCTGGAGCCACAAGTGTGGGTGGAAGCCTCAGGTGAGGCTGGTCAGGAGGTTTATGGCTTATTAGTGGACATAAGGCCCTGATAATGGTGAGTCAGAAGGAATACACCCATGTCAGGCTGCGGGTTCTTAGTTTTACCAATACATAAATACAAGCTAAATATTGGCATGATTGTCCCCAACCAGAGCAAGACAGAAATAGTCATTTCTAACCAAAGAGACACAGGAAGCACAAAAACCAGTTCTTGAATTCAAGACTAATACTTCTATAAGCAGCAACTTCTGATTTGTCTATCAAAAGCTGTATCACAGAACCACAGAAACCAGGAGAGGAATAGGTTTAAAGACACCATCTAGTCTATTCACCTGCTCCAAATGCGGTAGAACTGCTGCTATTCCTAAAAGTTGATCTGAAAAATCTCAAGTAATGGCTTTATATAAGGCATAGCCTAAGATACATGCCCTGTTGGAAATTATTTAGGGTTTTGTGTAGGCTTCTTAACTCAAAGAGTTTACATCAGAATCTATTATTTCTTATCCTAAAAATCAAGAACACAGAGAACAGATTATTTTTTTCCTCTTTCTTCTGGTTTTCAAAGCTGATGAATTGCTACCTCTCTCATTTCCTTCCTGACTAAACAACTACAGATCCTTCAAGATTTCCTTGTAGGTCACATGTTTTAGGAGGTGGACTATTCTTGTTCATTTTTAAATCTTCTCCAATTGTTCTGTATTGCTCGTGTAGCATGAGGATTGAAATAAATACTCTGGCTGATTAACAGATGGTAAATATACCAGAAAGTTGACCTTCAAGGCACAACCTGGCATTTGTCTTTATTGTACAGCACCCTTTTCCAGATTTTTTTCTCAGGTTTACCAGGAACACTTTGAATTTTAATGCTATCTTCTAGTGTCATTTGTGTCATCTGTAAATGTAAGTCATGCTCCCTATTTCTTCATCATGGACACTAATGAAAATTTATTCTCCTCTTCTGGTGAAGAATAACTAATTGATACTCTGTAAGAACAGTTTTCCAACCAGTTTTGCACTCTACAGCAGTTTCATGTAGATAATTTTTCTACAGTGTACTTATGACAATGTCATGAAAGAAAGTGTAAAAATGTAAAATCAAGCATCTTTCTTAGCACAAAACCAAGTTCACCTTCATGAATGAAACTCTTCACGCAATTTGTCTTTAATGAATCTACACCTGTAGGGGTTTATAAATTCCTTGTTTCGTTATTTGTCTCAGTATTTTTTGGTAATAAAAGATAGAGTCTATAACTCCCTAGATTCCCTTTGTGATGTGCCTACCCTTCTGCAGACTTTTTTAGTATCACCTGTTTTCTAAAGGTTTACAAAGAGAACTGTGAAGATTTTAAGCCCACGTCAAGCTTGGTCTCTCATTTCAAATAACTGCCCCGGCACAAATCAGCTCCAACAAAACCTGCCTGTAGACCCCATCAGTCCCTTTTGCCACCATTTGCACTTTCAGGGGTGTGGAGTAGGAGGTGACCCCCTGCATGACTGTCCCGTAGACCACGTGCTGACATTTCCCCAGATACTAAATCCCATGGATAGTTGACAGAAGACAAAGGCAACACTTCCTAAAGAACAGGGCCCTTAAAGGAGTTATGCTTGTTCTTACAAAAGCTGTACACTAAGTACTTTGTGTGTTATTATCTCATTCCTTTTTGACTCTTTTCCAACACAGTTGAGTGTGACAGATCTAGCAGCTGCTGTCAGAAGTACCTCATCCACTGTCTTCAAGAAAAAGTTAAAGGAAGTCCATCATCTTCCTTACTGTATTCATTGAGATCACTGAAATACTTTTCTTCCTGAATGAAACGCAGTCTCTGCAGGGAATGAAAACAGCCTGCCTTGAAGTAGCATAGGTTAAACCCATATGCCATAGTTTTAGATGTCCATTTTCTAGCCAAATATTTGGTTTTTTTGAGGAGCAAAATAAAGCAAATGCATCTTTAGCAACAATAATCTAAACCAAATTATTATCACCTATATATTATTATTATCACCTATATAAAAGTATTTTGAAAGCCAAGGACATACAATTATTGTCATTGTTTTTCCATTCCCATATGCCTACCCATGCTCTAGATGGAAGAAAGTAAAAAACTTCTCAAGACGAACTGAGAAACCTGATGCTAATCTTTCTGCTATAACCTGGAATGTCATCAACAAATTTCTATCTCCAGGTTTAAACAGTCACCTTGAAGCAAAGGTTGAGTTGAAATGTGCCTGGAATATTTTCCCAGGACAAACATTCTCTTCACCAGTTTATCAGCTATGTCTATACTAGGAGCTTCTACATGCAAAGAGTAACTCTAGAGGTGTTTCAGCTGCACTTCAGGATGAGACCCAGTGTTTAGGGGAGGGGAGTTGAGGAAAAGCAGATACAGAGAAAAAATAGGAAGCAAATGTGCTCTAACATGCTTCAGTTTACTCATGACCATCCAGATTTTCCATTTGGTTTAGCAATAAAGATTGCAGCACACATGAGTTCATCTGCTCAGATTCAGCTTTTCAGTGAATTTCATCTGTTCTGCATTTAAGAAACACATTTTCTTTATCTGCTTTTAGCTTTTAGCAATAATGTCATAATTTACTTCTTGGAACCAAAAATACAGCTCCATATTAAAAGTGCTAGAATGTCAGTCACAAATGCTGCTTTAAACAGCACTATTTTGATTGCTTTCTACATCTCAATGTGTTTCCTCTAGTATTCACATGTTTGTTGAATTCTGGAAAGTCTTCAGAACCCAAATTTCCAGAGACAGTTTTGACAGTCTTCATAGTCACTGAAATGTTGACAGCAGAGGGAACTAGATAGGGTCATAAAATTCTTTAGGTTGGAAAAGACCTCCAAAATAATTGAGTAAACCCAGGATTACCATGTTCACTGCTAATCCATGTCCTGGAGTGCCACATTTATGTGTCTTTCAAACACCTCTAGGGATGGTGACTTAAACACTGCTTCTCGTGCTTGATTTCTTCTTTCAGTGAAGAATGTTTTCCTAGAATGCAACCTAAATCTCTCTTGGCACAACTCTTGTCCTGTCACTTGTTACCTGGGAAAAGTGCCCAATCCTCTCATGGCTATACCCTCCTGTTAGGGGGTTGTAGAGGTGAGAAGGTTTCCCCCGAGTCTCCTTTTCTCCAGGCTGAATGCCCTTAGCTCCCTCAGCTGCTCCTCATCAGACTTGTGCTCCAGACCCTTCTCCAGCTCTGTTGCCCTTCTCTGGATACACTATAGCCCCTCAATGTCTTTCTTGCAGCAAGGAGCCCAAAACTGAATACAGGATTTGAGATGGGGCCTCACCAGTGCCCAGCACAGAGGGACAATCACTGCCCTGGTCCTGCTGCCACACTATCACTGCTATAGGCCAGGATGATATTGGGTACCTTGGCCACCTAAGCACACTTGGGCTCATGTTCAGCTGCTGTACCCAGCACCGCCACATCCTTTTCCTGCTTTCCAGCCACTCTGTCCCCAGCCTGTGGCATTGCCTGGGGTTCTTGTGACCTAAGGGCAGGATCCAGTAATTGGCCTCGTTGAACCTCAGACCAATGGCCTCAGTTCATTGATCTAGTCTGCTCCCTCTGCAGACCCTTCCTGCCCTCCAGCAGATCAACACTCCTGCCCAGCTAGGCGTCATCTGCAAACTGACTGAGGGTGCACTTGATCCCCTCATCCAAATCACTGATAAAGAGGTGAAACAGGGTTTTCCCCATTACTGAGCCCTGGGGACACCACTTGTGACCAGCAGCCAACTGGATTTATCTCCCTTCACCACGACTCTCTGGGCCTGGCCATCCAGACAGTTTTTGACTCAGTGAAGACTTCACCTGTCCAAGACATGAGCAGCCAGTTTCTCCAGGGGAATGCTGTGGGAAATGGTGTCAAAGGCTTGATTACAGTCCAGGTAAGACAACACCCTCATCCTTCCTTCATTTACTAAGCAGGTCACCTTCTCATAGAAGGCCATTGGATTGGTCAGGCCGGACCTGCCTTTCACAAACAGTGCTGGCTGGGTCTGATCTGCTGGCTGTCCTGCACGAGCTGTGTGATTGCACTCAAGGTGGTCTGCTCCATGACCTTCCCCAGCATTGAGGTCAGGCTGACAGCCCTGTAATTGCCTCTATAGACCTTCCAGCCCTTCTTATAGATAAATGACATATTTGCCAATTTCCAGTCAACTGAGACCTTTCTGCGTTAATCAGGATTGCTGGTAAATGACTGAAAGTGTCTTGGATAAAAAACTCAGGAAGCCAAGACGGTGAGATCAAAAAGAGTTTTTCTTTATTGTTTCTGACAAAGATTTTTGGAAAAGAAGGTACAGACAATGAGGAAAACAGTATGAAAGTAAGAAGACAGCTCTTACAAGGAAATGGTACCATGCCCCCCCCCCGTGCAGTTCACTGCCCCCCCCCCACCAGATTTAGGTAGAGGGAACGTGAGTGAGTGTCAGAGTGAACACATCAGCAGATGCACATGTAGGATGGTAAAGTCCTGATCTTCACAACAGGGCTGAGAAAGGCTCAGAAATCTGCTAAGATGCAGAAATTCACTTTCAAGCACTCTTTTAGAATTACCCTTGCTCAGTGGGAATCCCCATTCAGTGTATAAAATCAACTGAGAATTGCCAGGATGAATCATAGCAGTAGTCCACCCTGCCCTACCCAAAACCAGAGATGTTGTTCCAGACACCTTGGGCTTAAAATCAGTAAAAAATATGTTGCTTTTTAAGTCAAAGATTTCATTTGCCATTATTTCTGTATGTATTTTAAGTGCACTCTGTGTAAGCCATGTTGCTTCATCATAGCTCTAAGACTGCAGTAATAGCAAAGGAATACATTTATTCATTAATATATACAAAATTAATAATTCTTTTTAAATTGTTGCCTGTAGTTTGGTGACAAACTTGATTTAGATTTTTTTTTTCTCTTTGTGGCAAAAGCATGAAGATCTGCAAAAATTAACATAAGCAGATTTCAAAAGATGAAAACATATAATTAGTCAGAATGATCTAATTCCTAATATGGAACAGTATTCATATATATCACAGAGTAAAACAACTCCACCCTGGGATGCGAGAAACAGCTGGAATTATAAGGGAAATTAATGGCATGTAGTTATCCAAAGGAAATAATAGTCCTCTCACTGCCTTCTCTCTCCGTCTGTAATTTAGTGGCTTTAAATACAAAAAAAATTACTCATTACAGGTGTAAGTCCCAAGAAGGAAACAGATTACCAGCCAAAAATGAGATGTAAATGTACTTTAGGTAATAGCCTTTCTCAAGGGTTTGTAACAAGGGATCTAAAAAATAATTTCACTGTCTTCTCCTGTGCATCATGGTGATCCCCATGGATCCTGCAGAAATTCAGGCTCTGACCCTACAAACAGATTTACTCTACCTTAAACTTTTGAATAGTCTAATTAGGTTTGCTGAAATTCCTCTTTCATGAAGCCAAGCACCGTTATCAGGATTTCTATGACTACAAGAAAGTTTCCAAAGCTCATTAAAATATTTTTCAAAGAAGCAGGTTGCTGAGTAGGGCACTAGGAGTAGAAGTGAGATGTAGGACACTTCATGTCAAGTTAAGAAGAACTACACACACACTGAATATTGCTGAAATACCTCATATTTTATCTGGACATGCTCCTGGAATAAAATAATTTGAAGTGTATTCAAGAAATTAATAGTGAACTAATAAAAAAAAAGTAGTGAGAACTGGTGTCATTACTTTTACCACACTTAATGCTTCACAAAAAGAGAATAGATGCACTGCCTTCTGACATATTGAACAAAGAAGTTCTCATTTCTGTGTGCACAACGACTATAATGGGCCTGTAGACCAGGAAAAATGAAGGGAAGGCATCACTTCATTCTCTCTGAGAGTAGAAGACAAGTTTGGGAGTACACTTTTCCCCTATGGCTGGTAAGAGCCCTGAGTAATTTCATATTAACACGCAAAGTTTCAGCATGAAAGGTGTAAAAGAGAGAGGTTTTAGATTTTCCTTGTGACATTCCCAAAAGAACTGTCAAACCATCCCCACACTGGTGAGATTCTCAGTTTAAAATGACCACAGGCCACTACAAAAATCAGATTAATTTCTTGAACAGAAAAATTAAGTGACACTTGTATAAGACTCCATATTCTTTCCTTTTGACTTGTTTTTCATTCTGGGACCGATTTTTAATTTCGAATAAAAGATATTACTTGAGTTCCAAATTTAATTGATTTTTTTTAAAAACCCAGATGAGATTTTCTACTTCAAATAGAGAACTCTGTCTCCATATAGTTTTTCTAGCTGTTGAGACATTGGAAAATCAAAAATAAGTAACAGCTGCATGTGACAAAAAATAAGATTACACAAGATTTTCTACTGAATTTAACAGTTTGTTTTCACAGTGTCTCTGAGTAAGTGCATGTATCATACCAAGGTATATATACATATCATACATATATATTAACTCTTTGTTCTTATAAGTACTTCATATCTTCTGTCTTCATATATTTGGATCCAGCTTTTTTCAAAGTTACAGTGAAGCAAGTGAGAGTCTTCAATAACTACAACATTATGATATATATGTAGGAACAGCATGAATAAATCCATTCATTCTCTCCATTCAATCTTTATTAATTTTACATAATATTCAGACAAAATAAAACCTGCAGTGCTTATGGTATATGTCCCATGGGGTTCAGTATTAAGATCACAAGACACTAGTTAATATGGGTTTGAATAACTAACTAGTTTTAGGAATCCACTCAACTAATGAGTAACCACTGTTGTTAATGCCATGTTATACCCTACAAGAAAATGGGCTTCCTACTCCATCAGTCTTAAATTTAATTATATATTCCAGATGATAATGCATTTCTTTCTATTTATCTTTATCTTACAGTTTCTTAGCAAATCAGTTCCAAAGGAAAAGTCTGAAAACTCATACTGCTTTTAAAAATTAAGTAGGAACATGTATGCCAACTCAAAAGTTTTATTGTTGTGGTTTTAAATTAAATATCACACATGTGTTTGATATTTAATGGACAAATTACCTTTCTTAGTAGCTTACCCCCCCAGAAGGAGCTGAGAATCCCAGATTTCCATTAATGTAATTGATTGGAATGAAGCATCTTTCTTTTTCCAAGTCCTTCTAGGTCACCGTACTCCACAAGTTAATCTCTTTATTCTTGTGACCAGTGGCAGGACTCAAAGAAATGACTGGAGCTGAGTCAGGAAAGGTTTAGGTTGGATATGAGGAAAAGGTTCTTCACCCAGAAGGTGGTTGGGCACTGGAACTGGCTCCTCAGGGAAATGGTCACAGCACCAAACCAGAAAAAGTTCCAGAAGCATTTGGACAACACTTTTGGGCACATGGTGGAATGCTTGGGGTAACCTGTGCAGAGCCAGGAGATGGACTCGATCATCCTGATGGGCCCCTTCTAACTCAGAATATTCTATGATTCTTTGATTCTAACTTTTGCTGAAATCCAAGTTAGATTTTTCTTTAAAAAATAATTACTTTTTTTCCCTGTGCACGTGCATGTCTCAGAAGTCAGTCAGAATACAATAATTTTGTTTCATAGAACAAATGTTGTGGCTAAAACACAGTCCTGTTTTTAAAAATCTGATAAAATTGAGTGGCATTTCCTGTTTGAAAGGGGGGAGCAACAGAACTTTTCAGGAGCGTGCAATGCCAGAAACACTCAGGTGGTGCAACTGCTTTCATAGCACAGTGCTCTGAGCTGTGGGGTATAGAGTAACCTTTGTTTACAGCTCAGAATGTAAGAAAAAGTATTCCCTGCACTCAATACCCATGTGTATTGTCTTACCTATTTTACCAGGCAGTAGGAATGCAGCATCGGAGGAGGTCCTTAGTGGCACATCTAAATAAAATTATAATGTGTACTTCTGCAAAACTGAGAGTAAATTCCTTCCCTATCCACCCTTTTATGTCTGTGGCATTGCTAGATTATGGCAGCAGACAAGTGGGCAGTAAATCCAGTCTACTAACTCCAAACAAAGCTGATAATCTAAATACGACAAGCCTTTAAGGGCTGAAATATGGTTATCATAATTTGGATTTCTGCATATAAACATCCACAGAAAGTTTTGATGTTTAGATCAAGATAAGTGTTTTTGCATTGCACTCTGTAAATAAGAAATGAATCAGTTAACTGCAATCGCTGCCTGTCAAGAAAGCCCTCACTGCGCCAGAAGATGTCCAGCCCCTATCCTTATTTTCAGCCTTTGGCAAATAGAGGTCATTACAGGTACATTTACTCAGATGATTTATTTTATCTACAGCCAGCTGTAGATAAAACTGCAAATTGATAAAGTCCATTCAGTAGCTTTCATAAATGGATTTCAGACATTTTCTTTACTTTTTAAGTGTGGAATCTTAGAGACTTATTTGGATCATGTTACAGTAAATTCATGTATTCATCTGCAACATGTTTAAAATAAATCAATTTTGTAAGTATACACTTGAAATATTTTAGAATAACTCTACAAAAACTTTGGAATTGTGTTCATGTCACTGAAGTTGATAATCAACACTGGATCTCAATTACTATAACTATATAACCCCCTGCTTCAGGAGGATGCTGAGATTAGTGCACTTCCTTGTGCTCTTCTGCTTAATCTGTGACTTGGCCTAGGCTCCAGGAATAGGATTCGTCTCAAGAAAAATAGTGTCTAGCATAAGTAGACCTGAACATCTGAGGTAAATGTATAGGTTTTCTGCATAGTCATGGAGATAAATAGGTCTTCTACATTACGAGTCATCTCCATCTAAAGTAGAAATCTAAACCAGGCCAGATGAACTGTTTCCAAAAAAGTATGTTTCTTCCCACTTACAGACTGTACAGAGAATCCAACTAACACAGACACAGATATCCATATCATTAAAGTCCATCTCATGAGATTAATCCCTCGTCAACAACCTAAACCTGCTTGCATTAAAGCCCAAAGGGACTTCAGAATCACCCTGCTCTGATACCAAGTCCCAAGTCCATTAAAATTATTGTCCCTGGAACATCACTGGCAACAAAGGACTCCATTAACCTACTTTGGTCACCTGCATGTGCAGTAAATCTTAAGCAATGACTGACCTTTTCCATGCATCCAGATCTGCTCAGTTCTAGTTTTCATAGGAAATAGTTAAACTCTGCCCTAGGCATCTCTTACTGGGACTTTGAAATATCCAGTAGCCTGTGTTGGCAAGCATCTGGAAATCTGTGAGGTCACCATGTGCTGCAACAGGGCAAATGAATTACTATACAAATGACTATCAATTACTTAAACCAGTAAAATTAGGACATTTACAAATGTAAAATAAAGCCATGTACCTCTAGTACAACATACAGGAGACAAAAATACATGTATCTGGACAAGCTAGTTTTTAGAGTTCGTTTTTAAATGTCTGTTTTTTTCAAAAATAAAGCATCCAAGTGCCCAGGCAACATGTTAAGTACAGAAGTCCATGCAGTATGATAAATCGTGTGTCTGTAAGTAAATGTACACACATCCTCATACAGGACTTAAATAAAATCTGAAGCAAGAATGAGTGTTTAAGTTTATGAATAAGTGAAAGTACACAAAGTTAGGCATATGTAAACTTATCTTGTGTTATATGAATCATTCTTGACATATGACTGTAACGGCAGCCTTCATTAGAAAGGGGAACAGCAAAAACTTCTAAGAAATGAAGTAGGAATGCTTCCTAACGTTCAGTGGTTTGGCATTCTTTGTTTAAGAAGATGAAGTCATAAACAGAGCCTGCATGCATTTCATGAGTCACTTCAGAAATTCAAATTTTCTGCATGAAGCTATGTCACTTGGAAAAGAGTATAGCTATGTGGAGGGCAAGAAAATACTAGACGCACTTCTTGTTATTAGTGTTGGGCTGTCCTTTATAAATGTTAATCTTTCAAAGGCTGAAATTTCAGAGAAATATGTAACATTTAATACCTGAAAGTTTTCTTTTTATGCTAGAATGTAGATACACCCTATAGAAAGGGGTTTTAGGATCTCAGGCAAGAAGCGTATGTGCATGTGCGTCAGTGAGTTGTAACCTTGTACATTTTCTGGAATCATAAATTAATTTACAGATCTACTGATCCTCCATCTGATGTTGTCTTATTCTTTCTGAAAATCATTCATTGACACATTTAGCATTCTGAGAAGTGCCCACAGTCATCCGAGGACCTACAGCAAAGACCACCATGGTCTGGGGTGGAGACGGAAGAGACAAATCCATGTTAATGTACACACTTACAATGATTACATTCAACCTCCAAGTGCAGACTGAGCAAGGTCTTTACATGTCCTAGGAGGAATGGACTTTTTCTTGTAACCAGCTTCTTCATCTCAAACTATCTTCCCTTGGGTTGAGGGGTTTTACAGCTACTGATCTGTCTCATCTCTCCCAACTAGATCATCCCTTTCCATCTCACCAGCTCTGCCTTGGCAGCAAACTTTCTGGCCAAATAAATGCACTTTTGCATGATGAAAACTGGAAATTCATACCAATTTATCTCTTTGTAGCATCTGATACACAGCAACATGGTTGTCTGATGTTTTAAATTATTAGAAGGGACTATGTCCCACAAAGTTTCACTTGTGCTTAGTAGCTGATAGCTACTGCCTGGAGCTGAAATGACAGAGGTAAATGTTCTGGCTGATACCAGATCTTCCTTGTTCTACTCTGCCACCTGTTCTTCCTGCAGGATAGGAGAATGCAGGGTAATGGAGCACAGGCTGAAAGAATGAGGTTCTGCCGTGGCTACATTTCGCTGGGCAGAGCACAGCACTGAAGAGTTAGGTTATTGGGTGTTTTCCTTAGCAAACTTGGACTCATGAATGCTGTAGTAACACCATAGTTCCAGTTTTTACTCAGGGAAGCTTGCAGGCCCTCATGGCTGCACACAGAGAAAGTGAAAAAATTATCCTAAAATCAAGAATACATGAAGGAACAGGAAAAAAATTGGTTTATCACTTCTAAGTCAATATGCTGGCATCTTGCTTCTGACAAAAACTTTCGCACTTGGAGACATCACATACAGTAGGTCAAGAATCCTGAACATAGTACAATTTCATGATGACTATAGGCCTCATGGAAACATTTCTGTTTCAAAAGACTTTTACTAAGTAAGGAGCAGCATTTCCCCTGGTTTCCTGCTACCTCATCTCTCCCAGTGAGCTCTGCTCACTGAGGCTTCTGGCCCCAGACTATTATTTACCTTCCACTAGGACTGCCTCAGGACCAAACTGCCCTAAATTAAAGTTTCAGGACAAAACTGCCCTGAATTAAAGTAGGACTTTTAAGATGCCTTAGCAAAAACTCCAGCAGTTCTGGAGGAGCTGGAACCTCGGTCCCTGCTGTGCCCCACTATGCAGAGTTTTATGGAGTCTCTTCTGAAGTCAGTCATTCTCCTGAGCTTTGCACTTCATAGCAGGGATCAACCATTCCTGTGTGCCAGAGATTCTCTGGGTTGAAATACCTGCCCACGATTTGATGGCTGCTAGAAGCAGCCACTGATTAGCCCAGACCTCCAACTGCATCACATTTGAGGAATCTCACTTCTACTTCACTTTCATGCAGTGACCTATGTTTCTAGGCTAGCCATTCTTAGGCTGAGGTACTTTGAAATACTGGAATATTAATAGAATTATAACTTACATGGAAATTAGGTAGGTAGGTAGGTAGGTAGATAGATAGATAGATAGATAGATAGATAGATAGATAGATAGATAGATAGATAGATAGATATACTCTGCTACGCTGTCACAATGTCAGCCAGTTTATTAGGTAAAATGCTACTTCTCTGCTCATATGTGTTTGCTCATATGTGTTGAGGCAAGCTCTGTTCTGTAGTATTTTAATTTGCTTTTCTCTAGTTCCAGAAATGTAGATGATCCAGATCCTACCATTAACAGACACGAGTGTTTAACCCAACACATGACTGGCTGTGTAGGGGAGGACTCTCATCTCACAGTCCTCAGTGCTACCATGTCCTTTTTTAAAGAGATCATGCTAGTACATGCAGCTGTAACTTTTCTCAGTGAAGGGTTTTGTTGCTCTCTTTCTAATAAGACAGACATATTGCTTCATCCCTCCCTCCAAAATAGAAAAAATCTGTTGAGGCTGTGACTCAAAATAAAAGTGATAGCCCCACTGAAGACCACTGCCTCTCCTTTGAAGGCCGTGTTAGATGTGATGTAATAGCATGATTTTTAGGTACATAATTACTAGCTGGTTTCCCAAGACAACCTGATGCTGGCACCACATGCTGTTATACCCTCAAGGCTTGATTATTCTAGTTCTGCCACTGCCACTTAGAGAAGGTTGTGATTAGGAGCCCTAGAGCTTCTCATGGCATTGAAACACCCTGTCCTCCCTGCCACCATGAGCTTCCAGGATGCCAGCTCAGAAAAGGTAGACCCCATTTTTCCTTTCTTCTAAAAAGCTAAATAGAAGTGAAGTTATAGTGATATTGGTTATAGTGACATCTTTCCTACACAACAACTTTCTTCTCCCAGCTACAACTCTGTGACACTCTCCTGCCTAAAAATCTTTCTCAGAGGTGTGTTACCCCCCTGAAAGCCCTCTCCACTTGTTTATGTGTTGCTTTTGTTTTACTTACCTATTCACTCATTTCTTGAATGCAGAGTGCTTGTATCTAATGAAAATTTTTAATGACTGTGATTCAGCAAATGAGTTTTTAAATTATTTGTTGTTGTTCTTACTATTGCTACTGCTACTTTATTAATAAACTCTATTGATGTTTATTAATACACCTTACTAACATTTAAAGAGAAAATACAATTGTGGAACAATTTATAAAGTTATTCCGTTTTCCTAGGAACACAGAAAAGCATAGAATACATCTAACATGTAATTTTTCATTCAACATCCCTCTGTCTCTCTGACAGAAAAATGCTTACTACCATATTACCAGGCAATCTTTTTTCTTTCATTAATCTCACATCTCTGTAGTACCAACCAATGTTGTCATTAAGGGTATCCTGGGAAGGAAATTCTCATCGTGGAGAAAAAAGCACAAAATCCCATGTACTTTACAGAAAGAAAAATTATTGATTGAAGACTGACTTCTTCAGAAATTTTTGAACTTTTGTATAGCTTGTAAAAACTCCCCACCCACATTATTGTCTTTGAAGATCTCACAGAGCTACTCCTTCCATCTCTTGCCATAAAACTGTCAGCTGAGTGTTTCATGGTGTGATACAGCTCTCTATCGTACAGGAAATTGACCTAAGTCATTTTCCTGTGAGTATAAAAGAAGGAAATAAACTCCATTAACCCTTTCAGTACGTTATATTTACACACTTGTAACCTTGCATGTCTTACAACAAAGAAAAACAGTCTCAGTGGGAAACAGCAATGGCTGTGGGGAGGGATTTTTTTCTTTATGAACTTTTTGTTCGACTCATTGGGTAATTTATTTATCCACATAAAATATTTGTGTGTGTTTTCATGTTCTTTACAACATTGCTTTTTCTAACAGCTGCAACATATTTTTCTTATACAAAACTTTAGCATACCCTTTCAGTCTAGAAAATTAACATCTGTTTTTCTTCTTGATTTGGCAGCCTAGTAGCATGTTCTAGTATGTTGTTGAAACACAGCTGTGCCATGAGCTCAGACCCAGCTGTAAATTATCAACTCATGGTAGATATTTCTGATTTAGTTCTTTCTGAAGTCTTTTGCTGGATGAATAGAGATGGGCAGACTGCAAGAGATTAGGAGCTGTGAATAAAACAAGGCAAATTCATAATCCTTATCTAAATTTTCCTAGACATCTAGACAAAGAGAAATTCTGGAGCTGTAAGGATACCTTGCACTGTGGAATTCTTAATGATTCTTAATGTTCTGCAGATAATGGCTTATCAAAATAGACACTCACTTAGAAGTATCCTAATATTACATATGGATAAAATTTGCGGTACAAAGGGGAGAGGACAGGGTAGAGGTCCTTAGCTTACACCATAACAAGAGGTGAGCAGTGATCATAAACTCAAGATTCAAAACCCGAAATATGTACTATTAACTTCATCTTTCAGAATGCTTTGTCTACTACCTGTAAGTTTTGCATTCTTTTCAAAAAAATCCTTTATCTGTGCTATATTCTACCTGAATTTTCCTGTTGGAACCCCTGAATAACACCAGGTTGGAAGGAAATTCAATTACAAGATCAACCTAATTTCACTGCATCTGACCATAGGGCAAAGTGAGTAAACAAAACCACCAAAGAGAATACATGCAGCTGAGGAAGGAACAGCATGCAAATCATCTTTAAAGGCAAAATAGGTCTTGTTTCAGGGAAAGGATTTTTGACTTTCTAGTAACACTCAGAAAAAGCTGCAGATAGCCCCTAAAATATTGCCAACTCAAGAAGAGGTTTGCTTGTATTCAGTCTTACATTCTCATAACTTCTGAACTGCTGTTCTACTTCCCACACTTTTGCTGAAGATATGCCACCATGTACTTTTGGAATATAATAATAATATTTCAGTAAGTTCAAACAGTTAGTGATTGTTTTTGAAGCCAGATGTCCCTTGGTCCAACTTCACATCTAAAACTACTTATTTGGAGAAAGGTGGGAACAAGAGAATAGAGCATTTCTTTCACAGCACTAACCTGGCTTATGCAAAAAACTCCACAATTACAACCCTCAGAAGTACAATAAAACTTCTGAGAAAATAAATTCCACAGACTTGCAGTTATCTTCAGCTTAAGTGATCAATAATCTATAGAAGTGTTCTTCTGATTCCCAAAAATTTAATTCTGACTTTTCAGAAGGAAGTAACAACTGAAGGAATATTACCTGGTCTGCCCTTGGAGGCATTTACCTGTGACCTAAACATTTTTCTGTGTAACTTGTATAAAAATCATACAACTACTGTTCTGACTACTCAGGATATTTATTCTCAAATGCCACACAAGGAAGGCATACAGGAGTAAATGGCCTACAGACAGAAGGAGCTTCCACAACAGTGAAGGCAGTCAGAGTTTTCTGTTTTCCCCTTCTCTGTGAAAATACAAGTGCAACAGTTGGGCTAGGATGAGAGAAAAAATTCTCTTTTGGTTTTGGGTTGAAGCTTAGCTATGATCCCAGCTAAGATACGTACTAGATGTTTTAGCTTAGTGAGGGACCTAAGAGGTTTGTGAAGGTCATTTCTCCAAGCTGAAGTCATGTTGTCCCATGCCTACCAACACCAAGGGTAAAAAAAGCAACAGAAACATAAAACGTCCCTGCTTAAGGTTACATACATATTTTTGTGGTCCCAGCTTGGCACACTTTCGGGGTGATTAACTTCCTCGGTCATATTTTCAATGCCTAATGCAATTGTAGACTATATTATACAGCTGAACAGGAAAGCTCCAATAAGTTCTTCATGAGGTGACACATGGAAATTCAACTTTTCTAAACTCTGCTACAAAAGCATCTTTTGCTATTTCATTACACATGTAGCACTTCCCTCTCCTCGCTTCTTTTTCCTCCTGCCAAGCCCAGCAGGGATTTCTCTTCTACCTGCCATATATTGTCCCTTTCTTCCTAGAAACAAAATGGAAAAAGCATGGATGATAAACATAATGAAAAATAAAGGACTACGTCACAGTCTGCTAGAAATTAAAATTACCGAAAGCCTGGTTCTCCTTTAAAAATGAAAGGCGGTAATAAAGAAAACATCCAGAAACTGTGCAAACTCCAACTGCAAGTTGAGGACTCTGTTAGGAAAAATGACATTAGGATATAAATGCAAACATTATTCTTTGATGTCTGGATACAATTCAAAGCACTTAAAATTACACAGAGTATTTAGGCATTAAAAAACATCTTTTTAATTATACCTGAATTCTATTAAGTCACATTTAGACTTATCCAGGATGCATTAAGATGTGTATTTTATGACCATAGCCCATTCTGCCATGTAAATTAATCTCAAAAACAATTCATATTAACATCCATTTCCTTCTTGTATTAAAAACTGCTCTACTAGTTCCAGTTTTCATTGCTTTCTGGGACTGAGTTTTCCCTTTAAAGAAGTAGAAGAAATCTGTTTTCCATAGGATCCAGTTTTTCAAGCAGTTTTCTCCATCACTGCTGTGGTGATGTGCCCTGTCTTTCCAGGGCTTGGGCATGGGGGCTTTGGAGTTCATGTTCAAATTCTGATGTCCAGTTTTTTCACTGGAACACCCTCCAAGCTGCATTCCACCATCTGCACGACCTGTTTATTGTTCTGGTATATGCTCCTGGATTCCTCACTATCCATTTTGACATGAGTGGAGGAGGACCACAAGGTTTTCCTGAGCCTGCACATCTCCTGGGGCACTGGCTCTAGCTCTAAGTCTTCAGAAAAGACAAGTTCCAAGTAGGTCCTGCAGAGCATCTTGGTTTTGTGGCAGATTTAGAAAGCAGCATCTCCATTGCAAGGACAAGAAGATGGACAAGAAAGAGAAGGCACTGTTCATCAGTTTTAAAGCTCCGCCAGAAAAGGAAGATAGATCTGAGCAATCACATTCTGTCTTCTCTTTGGCTCATCAGTACAATTTCATTATCACAGTAGTAGGCACTTAAAGAGTTACTTGGGCAGAATTTTGGTGTCCACAAGAAAAACATATTTTCCTATAAAAGCAATTAATTTTACTTTACGATGCAGGATTGCACAACTTGAAGTGATAGAAACTGCGGCAAAGGAATAAAGGAGAATGGGGAGAGATGATTTTAAAAAGCTTCAAATATCCATCTCAAATGTTTTAGACCAAGCAGTGTGACAAGAACTGATTAAACCATACAGAATACTTTTTGGCTAAGTGAAGTGGTAACATTTAAGGAACTTTTGTTCAAAAATGTCTTGTCTCATAAATGTCAAAATTTCCATGAAAATATTAAAAGGGTACTGAAAATTAAAATTTACAGGCAGCTTTTATTGCAAAGACAAGTTTTAGCAATTTTGAAATTTTCAATGGAAAAAGCCTCATTAAGGAACAAAACTTATTTCAAAAGGGAGAAGATAAGTCTGGACAGTCTGAAAAAAATTGCAGCTAATTAAAAGAGAAGCTTGCTACATCTAGATTTTTATTACCTTTTCCAGTGACCCATATTTGAAAGCTCTGCAGTTATTCATTAAGAAACTCTGTTTGAAAATGGTACTTCTGTCATTAAGCAACTTTAATTAAACCTAGCATTTCCACCTCATTCATTGTCTATTTTCTAATAGAGCCCTAACTGTGATTTGCTCCTGTCTCTGGTAAGTTATTTTGAGCCTTAACCACTACCTCAAGTGAAGTTAGTGCTGAGTGTTATGGGTCTGACCAGTGTCATACTCATCTCAAACTCACTTTAAATCCCATAAGTTTTGTACTGGAGTCTATTCCTTGTATGAATATGTTGCTCATAGAAGACAGGAAACCTAAGCGTCTTTGCCTTGTCATCCAGGAGATTTATGTTTCTATGTAAGCTGGACAACTAGAAAGACTCCAGGGTTTTATTACATTCCTGCAAGGTGATATTGCTTTGGGCCTCAGAGTAGCCACTGAAATCATATGAACACACCTGAAAATATAAATAGTGTTTATCCTCTCCCCAGAACTTATGCCGCACCATACTCAAGTGCAGAACCATGTTGATAATTGCTTCAGCAAAATACAGTTCAGGGAGTGAAACACAGAGGAGCAGGAAGAGAGCTTGGGACAGCCCCAGCAACACCCCAGACCACAGGAATGCCACTAGACCACCTCACAGCATTTGTGGTCTGAGCATTTGGAGCTGCTTTTCTACCTGACTTCAAACAAATGCACATACAGAACCCTAAACAGTCTAACCCTAATTAGGCATCGATACCTAGTTGACAGTTATCCTGCTAAATTACCTGTGCATATTGTTCTTAGCAACATTAGGATTTTATATTCTGTATCAATCAATGTATCAAGTGGTGTTTTCATGCATTTAAAATAATCCCTTACAAACCTGGTGTCTTGGTTTAGAAAGACAGGTGTCGTAGCCTCCCCTGAAATGGAAAAATGTAAACCCTCTCCCTCTGAATCGTTATAAATTTGAAATTAAGAGGGGATCTCAGGCAAAAATATGGGAGCAGGAATAACAGTTCTTTATTAGGAAAGAAAATAATAAAAAAAGAAATAAAATAAACAGTGCAGTAAACCAAAAAAACAACACTGACAAAGTCAGAATACAACCTGACACCCTGTTGGACAGGATGTGAGTAGTAGTCCAATTGGAATTGTGGCTGCAGTCCTCCTGGAGTGTCAAGTGTGGTTCTGTTGGGGCAAGGATCCTGTAGAAAAAGGGTGTAGTCTTCTTCTGAAGATCCAGTGGAAGGGGCAGCCGTCTCTCTGGGAATCCAGTGGAGACTGTGCTGGTGTGATAGAGTCTTGAGATGATACGCAGGTAGGAATGCTTGGCTCTTCCCTCTGGGTGGAGCATCTCACAATGGGATGCTATGGTTCTTATCAGCCATGCTGTGACATTCAATGGCCCATTATCAGCAGACGTCTCCCTGGAGGGAGGATTGATTGTGGGAGAAATAAGGAAAAACTGCCCACTTAACAGGAGACGACTGCCATACAGATGGCAAATAGAATACATCTTGCTTCTTTCAATCTGGGACACCTGGTCATTTTTTGAGTGGCAAAATGAACAAAATCTTATTGCCTATAGAATTGCAAAATTGTGATATTTAATTAGAGTTGAACTCCAATTACCATCCTTGCCACAAAAGGGAATTTTAATAACGTCTTTTCTAATCTCCACATTTGTTTCCACAGAAATTATAGGAGCTTCATATCCTCAAAATACCCCTTCATCATCAATTGTGTTCAAATTAATCTCTGATTTCAAGTTATTAGAGAGGAGATCAACAGATATGCTCACAGACATACAAAATAATTCCCTAAGTCTCATCTCTTTAGGAATATAGGTTTTCAATTTGTACTTAAATCAAGTGAATCAAGCAACTTTAAAAAAAAAAGAATTCGAGGTAAAAATTAAGAAGTTGTCTTGTAATATGATTAGGTTGAACACAATCTCGGTGTCTAATCTCACACTTCCTTCCCATAAAATCTGGCCCCAAGTTTTGGCCCTACATCAAGTACCACATAGGAGAAGATCACTGGGGAAGAGGACCAAGTAGCTCAGGATTTTTTCTTTTTCTTCAGTAAGTGCCCCAGAGAAATCCAGCCTTGTTTCAAGCCACAGATGCAGGAAGAACACAGGGAGGTGTCTGCCACAGCCTCCTCACCTATCCGGAGGCATGAGCACTAGAGCTCAGTCCAGCTAACCACCCTCCTCTCCTCCAGCAGCATCAGTGGCAGCAGTGTTCCCAGAGCAGGGGGCCTTGGAGACAAAATTGTTTGTGTTTCCAAGAGCTGCTTTGCCTGGGATGTGTCAGGGAAACGTCACAGCTTCAGCCACAGCTTCAAACTCATCTCTATAACCATGAAAGCCAAACTCTATCCCATTGTTAATGAGCAATGAGGGTCTGATGAAACCATGGAAGTGCAGATCTGAGGACAAACACCAGAAACTTAAGTGGGCTTACTGGGGAAAATTAAGACATTTGTAATCACACACCTAAAACAAAGAGAACAACAGTATGTTTAAGATGGGATTTGACAGAATTTTTTCCTTATCTTTCAGTGATAGGTAAATGGAACTACTGTATTTCAGCCATCTTAGTGAGATCGGAAAGAAAATATTATTAAAAACATCATAGAACTTCCAAAGCTCAAGGCAAAAAGATCCTGTATTCACAGTGAAAATGTATTAATTTTGAAAAGATACAAACCTCAGTGTCTGAGAAAAATCAGGCAGTAGCAGCCACCATTTTTGCTGCTGGAAATTAAAATAAACTGGATTTTTCAGGGAATATGTTCAGAACCTAAGAACTGTATAATACTGTATCTCCTGTCCATTTAGACCAACCTGTCTTTCCAGTCATCTGCAGTGTCTTTCAATGATGTTAAAAAATGCTATATAATTTCAGTAACAGGTTTCCACAACCCACTGGTTTACAGTCCTCCACACACACCCTAATTTCACTAAAGGATGTCCCTGGTTTTAGAGGTTTTGCAGCTGTTCCACCTACAGCTGTCCAGTGTCCCTGAACATTTCTTGAGATTTATTTTTTTTTGCCTAGATCTGCCAGAGTTAATTGTTACACAAAAAATTCATGCAGGACAGACCTGGATGTAAAAGGAATATGGAGAAAAATAGGAAATGCCTCACCACAGTGAACTCCCTCTTCAGTCAGAAGATACTGGCATGAACTCTCTCTCTCACACAACATACCCATAACCTGTTTAAGTGTACCCGCACCACTAAACAATCATTTGCATTTATTATTATTATTATTATTACTCAATTCAAAGGCTGATGTCAAGATGTCTGAGGCAAGGAAAGTACATGGTGATTTTAAAAAAATCCTCAATTTCATTGGAGTTTTCTGTTTTCCTTGGGGTTTCTCTACATTTTTTCTTCTTCTTTTTTTTTTTTTTTAAGCTCTGTTCTAAGAAAAGGAAAGCGGGGGATTTACTAAAAGCAAGGCAAGTCGGTTAGTTATGAGTCACCTTCATGACTTATAAAGGGTCTCAAGTTGTTTGGACCAGGCTTTCTTCACCTCACTCATGCTGAAGGGATATCAGGAGACCAGCCAGACCAACACATCTCTGTGGCAACTGCTCCTGCCTCATTTTTCATTTACCTTCTTTCTCTGTCTCTCTCTTTTGCTCTCTCTCTTCTTTAAAAGGAAAAAAAAAAAAAAAAGCCAAGCTGAGTGATCATGGTTAACCTGTGAGATGGAACAAAGGAAGTCTGTGGCCTTCTTGCTGCATTGGTTTTGCTTGTATCTCTGTGTAAAGACACTGCCTCATAGCAGGTAGGTTTTTCAGCTTGGTTCTTTGGTGTTTGTTTATTTTTGCATGCACTCTTTTACTCTTTTTTAGAAATGAGAAGCTCATGTGCTAAAGGAGATGGGACCAGGCCAAGGGAGGGGCCCCTAGGGCAGGGCTTAGAGGACTCAAGAGACAGGGAGTCTGAACTTCAAGCTTTTGCATACATGCAGAAATACTCTACTAGGCATCCTTATGGAATATGCCTCCAGCCATGAAGATTCACACAGCCTTCAGAGAATGCAAAGGCTGTCCACTTGCTGTTTTTGAATTCACCTTCATGGTGACCTCATTTATCTGGTGGGACAGCACACACAGGAAAGGTGCCTGCATGCTGCTTGTTAGCTCATATACTCCTTTTGTTCTAAGGTCAATAGTTTAGAAGACCATACAACATGGAATAGAATTTCTACAGCATTTCAATTGCCTACTTGGAAGAGTTTCATGATGCATCTGCAGTTACTGTATTGCCTACAGCTTGTCAGAAGCATTTTGAGGTGTGGAAAACTAACTGTATGACTTTTTAAATTTTGACCGAAGAAGTAGTTTCGGATAATGTGTCAAGTTTTTGTCCTCATTTCATAAATAAGCAGCAGAGACATGCCTTCTTTAAAATACACCCATTAGACTTGCATCATTTACTCTGGTTTGTTTTAATTATTTTTAAAATTAACATGATTCAAATGCCGATATAAGAACTCAACGTAGCTTTCTTGAAATCCCTAATCATATCAACAAAACAGGATCTCAGCATTAATACCTGTCTGGTGAAAACTCTAAGGTTTAATTTGATGATAAAAATTTGCTCTGGATTCAAATTTTGGCAGCAAATATCTAGGATCAATAATTTATTCTACTGGCTTTTCAATATGGTAATTTTTAATTTACAAAGGAGCAAGCAAAATAGCTGAAAGTTAGTATTAAAAAAACAGATTATCTAGCTACTGAGCCACAAAGTGGAGGCATGTTTTATTATACAGGAAAGTTTTTGGCAGAGAAAAGCTTTTTCTATCTACATACACATCTTTGGAGATCTCCCAGTATCTTAAAAACCTGAATTCAATATTTTTTTAATGCTTTTAGAAAATAGTTTTACTTTCTGAGAAATTAGGTGAGAAGACTTTAAAACCTCCTGAAAATGTAAACAGGGTATCTGAAAATGGATGGTTGTACACTGTTCATATGTAACAGCATTTTGTAGGTGATTAAAACATTCATAGAATTGTTAATTGCATTAACTGTAATTCTATTTCAGTCAAAATTAGATTTCTGCTATTCAAAGCTAATAACACCTCTGAAACTGGTACATTCCATTCCATTCCATTTACAAAAAATAGGTTTTTCCATCACTGCAGAACAATAAAGATTCAAAAGACACTCTCACACTACCAAAGCATCAGGCTTGGGGTCTATCACAGTCTGATTCTTCCAACATGACTGTGAGTTTACATACTCATGTATGAGCACTGCAGATTTCGAGCCTTGGTGAACTGCCTTTCTTCCCACCAGAAAAGGACTTGTTAGAGGTGACAGCACAACCCTAAGCATCAGTAGATAAGGCTTCCCAAAAGGCAAGTTCTAAATTCTTTTTGCTGTTTGGAGAACAGCTTTTATCTTTCTAAACTGGCTACTGAATTTTGCAGAGTTGGCATTACTTTCCTAAGCTGTACATGCTTTTTCATTAAAAAAATTGTATTGGGAAGTACTACCATAGCTTGCATGTCTTCTTCCTATCAATCCAGGGACAAAAGGTTAAATTTTATTCCAGATTTGTGACAAAGAAGCCCCTCCAGCTGGGCAATAAGTAAATAAGAATTTGGTCATTGGAACTGGAGAGGCAAAACTGGTTAAGATTCACATGACCTGACTAATGAGCTAGATGCTTCTAATCCTTCAGTGGACTACCGTAAGTCCCCTCAGCTACTATACAAAAATGTCCAAATGTACAGGTGAGGAAATAAGCATTTGTCACAGTTTAACTAAGTACTTTGAACTACACTTTTGATGATACTTCTGAAGGGAATCTGATTTTTTAATTGGACAGCTTCCATGGAGGCAGTAGCAATGAAAGCAGATATGAAGTCTGAAAATGAAAATAAAACACACACCTATCTGAGATCACTGCAACAAATGAAGGAACAGAAAAGCAGATGAGTGGATAGGACCTAATGACCAGAAGTCAGCAGATAAGATAGGAAGGATACATGTTTTATTCTGATTATAGGGGAAGAAAGACAGTGCTGGAAAAGAGAAGAGGAAAGTCACACCAGATCTTATGAACTTTTTCTTTATTAATGTTGCAAGGGAAATAACAGGGGATTTTATTTCATTATATTTAAACCTGAGATGGTCACTGTTTCCACTGATGTCAAGGCCACATTTTTAGAGCTGTTTGAGAAGACAGCAGGGAGCAATACAGGTATTTGTTCATGTAAAGGAAACCTGACAGCTGTACAAAAGGCTGTTACAAAGGTTCAGCAAGAGGAAACGTGTCATTTTTCACCACTTCCTGATAAAGCATGATTTGTATTTCTGCCTTTAGCACACAGAAGCCAAACAGCTTGCAGTGTTGGACGTGCTATGCAGCTTTTAAATCCAAAACTTAAATGCAAGTATAGCAGCCCAGGCAAAACTATTTCATTACATAAATCCAAGATCATGGGAGTAGAAAAGCCCCAAAGTAAATTCTCATCTGTAGTTATGGCCTTGTGCTTTTGCCAGGAAGGGCTGGCTCTGGAGTAAAGCTGCAGAGACCAAGTGCTGCCCGAAGTCTCTCACTTCTATCACTGCTCAACTGCTGGAAGCTGGCATGGGCAAGCACAGCACTCATTCAGCTTCTTTAGAGAAACAATTATTACATTATTCAAGTGATCAGTTTCAAAACTATCGCTTCTCCAAGTCTGAACACAGGCAGACTGAAGAAAAAAGTACTGTCAACCACAAATGGCTGCTGCAAACCACAGATAAAAACATTTGCTTTTTTAGCAAAACCCATTTAAGACATGAAATAATTAGAATTTGGAAGCATGGCGTAAAGAATAGCAACCTGGAATACATTTAAGAGAATGCAAATTAACAAACATATTCTACAAATATTCTAGGGGCAGTAGACCTGGAGGTGACAGAAGCTTTTGGTATGAAAGCTCTTGTCCTATTGCCTAAAGTGATCATTATCCGAAGCTTAATGAAGACAAATTTAGTGTTTCCACAAAAGGAATTGATGTTTTTTATTGAGCCCTTCATACATACGTTTGCCCACTGGGTGACATCAATTGAATAAGGATTTAGGGACTTAAGGACATTAAAAGCACAATAATTGAATTCAAGAATAATTTAGGTTAAAAAGATTCTCTGAAGATCATCAAATTCAAAGCCCTGCTCAAAGAAGGTTCAATGCAGAATGAATTTAGGTAAGACAATAACCTTTTATTGACAGAAATTACAGGTTTGCTTTCTTCCTAAAAAAACAAAACAAAACAAAACAAAACAAAACAAACAAACAAAAAAAAAAAGCCTAGCAAAACAAAACAAAAAAACCCCACCAAAAATTGATACCTTAACTTGGATCTTTTATCCTTCTCCCCTGGCCTGTGTCCCTCACCTTATGAACACATACCACAAATAGACACACAACATTTTAGCACAGGTTTAAAAACTGTTCACTTCACTGCCCACAAATGCAAATCTTACACCACAGCTCTCTGTGCCCAACTTTAGTGGGAGTTTACTCTGAACACTCACCAGAGCTCTGAATCATCACTTTAAACCTGAAGTTTGGAAATTTCTAAACCGCTTTTTTTCTGCCTACCAAAATTTTATATTCACCTTGGAATTTTTGCTTGCCACAGACATATTGCAGACATGTACAGGGCTGGTTTCATTTAGAGTGGCACAAAGTGAAAGGTAATTTCCCTAAAATCTCTAGATTAGATCACACTCTTACTATGACATTTTAACTTCCTCTTAAAACATGTGTTAGTAACAGTAAGGAAGTTATAAAAGTACATCAGTTTCTTTAAATTTACATACACAAAAAGATCTCCAAAACTGCCTCATATATAATGTCTCATTTCTCATTTCTCTCTTGTTACTTTTTGATTGAACAACAAAAAGATGGTTGTTGTTTTTTTTAAGTGGTTACTGGGAGACCAAAGAGACAACAAACAAGATTCAACTGTTTATGAACTCTGCACAGGAGCTGATAGTTTATTTCAGAAGGATAGATAAAGAAAAATATATTTCAATCAAGACATACTTAGCAGAGAATAAAATGGGCATTACTTAGGCCTTTTTAAAACTGCTTGGAAAGACTGTCTCAACAATTCAGCCCTTATTACTGATGTAAGTAACTGAAAATTGTAAAAATAAATCAGGTAGTTTAATATATAATGATGATTCTCCATCCTTGCTTTTACTGAGTGTATTTCTATTTAATTATGTGATTTCTTTGCAGATTTTTGAAATTGCTGATTTCTAAAACTGTATCTCCTTGTTTGTTTCTAGAGGAGAATTGATAATATGCTGAAAGAAGTAAAAAAGTGTTCAACTTTGGTCAAGAAGATTCAGCACATGAATTTTATGGTCAAAGCATCAGTTAATGGACTGGTTAATATTATGAAGCAATTAGCAAACAGTTCAACACAGACAATTATATTAATTCATCTCTTTCTAACCTACTGGTTAGAGATAGGTACGAGGGTGTAGGAGCCCTGCATGTAGATTCTAGACCAGCAACTAAATCTGTCCAAAAGGTTTTCTTTCTGCTCATTTATACCAGAATCCAAAGGAATATTCATTGCCTAATCATCTACCTTGTATCCTGATGAAACTATGATTGTGTTTTAGCTCTGTTTCTTACATCCTGTTAAAGAGTCAGCTCTCCTGAGAGGCATTTTTTCTTAGTTAAATCAGAATAGATCAAGTCGTTTTTGGTTTTGTTTTTTGGGGAGTTTAAAACATTTTGGGGAACGAGGCTCATATTAGAAATCTTCATTAACTGATATCTAAAGGGATACAAAATTAAGCAAGACCATGCTGCAATCTGTATTCTGCCTGCTCACAGCAAGCTCAATGCACTCACTGCTCAATGCACTCTAGCTGTCTCTCTTTAACTAAAAAACGGCAAGTTTGACTGGGTTTAAATGTACAGCAGATGGTTCCTGTGTATTTAACTGCAATAATTCCCTCTCTGATATTTCTCCATCCTCTGCCATAATTTCTTGATTTTTTTCTTTTTTTTCNCTCTTTAGGTATGTCAAGGGGAAAACCCAGTGCTTTGAGTTCTTTATGTCTCATACTCCAGTCTCTGGAGTTCTTCTGTTGGCTGTATGTTGTTAATGCTAATCGTGATAGGGGTTTTTACCTATGACTGACTCCTACACGTTAGCATTAACACTGTACCATGCCTCTTACCAGAATTCACACGGAACAAACTGTTGCTGTGGGAAGAGAACAGAAATCATGAATCAGTCAGTGCTATGCTGGGAAAATCCTCTGCTCTACATCTAAAAAGACAAGTTGTTCTGCATACAGGCATGCTTGCTAGAATGCTTGCTAGGTATAGAGTCTGGAAAAGTGCAGAAAAAATAGCAGCTATGTGTATTACCAAGTCTTTACTAGGATGTTGAATGTGTAACATTTTGAACACAACAAACTGGGTTTTACTTTATCAATTTTTAGCTCTTTTGGTTTTACTTCCTACACAAATATTTCATTTCTTCATTTTTATTTAGGAAAGAAAAATGATGGATTAAACTTTTGGCATGTACAACTTCTATTAATTTCTATAGAGTTTTATTATACATAAAAGAAAAACTGACAGAAAATGTTTCTTTGAGATTCCATTGTCAGTTCTTTAGGAGAAATGGGTCAATGGGTCATTAGGAGAAAATGAAAGTATCCTTAGTTTACTTTAGGATTACCTGTGCATTTCAAACTTTAAGAAGTCTTAGAAAATTGTAGAGAAACAGGATAGTATAGTTATATTTATTTTGTGGAAGGTCAAAATAGTTCCTGAATATTCACAGTCACAAAACCTGAGTGACAGAGCCAGTCCTTAAAACTCTCTCTTATCTCTACTTAAATCTGCTTGGGGAATAGTTTAGCTATGAAACAGTAATTTGATGGGAGAACAAAAGGGAAAACTAAAAAAACTCAAAGTACTCACCATAAATTGAGAAATATGGTTAATGTTTGTGCTGTATCAATATGAACACCTCTTCCTGTTATCAGTGTTCTGCCTGTGAATCCCCAGTATAAGGAATGATTACAGAGCACTCAAGACCACAGAAACTTACGAAGCAATGGTCTCATAAAAAAGTGTCCTATACAAAAAGTTTCACTGAATATGATTTTTACACTCAGACAGAACTGCTGCAGGGCATAAGTGCTTTCCAAATCAGGCTCTAGGTTAAGTGGCTCCCCCAGGATGCATACAGATGGGGGGGCCATAACCACCAAAATGGAAAAGCCACTTTTATCCCTTCCAAAGTCAAAGCTATAGCTCTGAGAGGGAGTTCTCAAAGTGGTGCAGCATATTTTGGTAAAGAAAAGCATACTCCTATTAACTTTCCAGAGAAGATGGCTTTAAAAAGCAGGAAGAAAATTGTGGCAAAAGAGAGGAGAGTCCAGAGACAATCTCATTTCTTGGGTGACACTGAAGCTCAGTTTGATTTCCCTGTCCATTTGAGGCCACATTCAGCAGCATTGGTTTGTTGAAGCAAAGATGATCCTAGAGCATCTATCCTATATAGACACATGTCAATAGAAGGTGTCTTAAGGAAGAAAACAGATCTTTCCCCTCACCATCCTGATTCATAGTCATGCCATAAAAATCAAGTATTTGTTCCCTCATATTTTCTCTCTTTAAAATATGAGTAACTTGCAAACTTAAGAAATAGATAGCAATTATAAATATAGTCTAATATTAGACCTATTATGTGTATTCTTTCTGCATAGCTGGTTCCCCAGAAAAGTGGACATAGTTAGGTTGTGGATACTATATTAGCAGATACTAAAATAATAGGTTTTCTTTTCACTCTGAAAAAATGTTAATGCTGTCCATGACTGGGGTTAAGTCTTGTGAAAAACCACAGCATGATAGCATTACCATTTTCAGATGGTTGGTGTTCTTCAAGAAATACCCACTGTCACTCTTCCAATCAAATGTCTTTATGCTGCCAAGTTCCTGTGTCTGTAAAAACTAATAAAATAAATGTAGCAAGTTCACTGGCTTCAAATATAACAAAGTACTGTGCTGAGTGGAATAGTGCTAGGTAAGAAAAGCAGTAGAAGATGACTCCTTGACAGAAGTTAAAATAGAAAGGGAAACTTGTTCTGGCTGCTGTCATGAAAGGACTTATGTCTACTGATGATTGTTTTCATCACTTGCATGTGTTCAATTTCCCAAGGAAGACCTTTACTGCCTGATAAGAAAAAAATAACTCTTTCTTAGCATTTAATTCCTTCTGTTATTAAGTCATACTATATCCCAATTGTCTTTTTTATCTCCAAAATCCATGATAACATGACATACAGAATACTTCTTTGGAAAAACATTCTCAGTTAGTTATATGTGTCAGCTGAAACTGCACAACCTTCCTACTGCCACCTCTTAGGATTAAGACACCATGTAGCTTTAACCTTAATATAGGGTTTTCTTTTTTTGGATAAAACCACTAAACAAAAGGGAAAAATTAAAAGTTTCAGCTCTTTCAAACAAGATGCAGAAGGAGGAACAATTTGAATGTGAGAAGCCATGAAGCTACCACTGAGATGTGCAACAAGGAAGAAGGCTTCGGTTCCTGCCTTTTCCCCTGTCACTATAGAATCTTGGAATGGGTTGGGTTCAAAGGGACCTTAAAGATCATCCTGTTCCAACCCCCCTGCCACAGGCAGGGATACTTTCCACTAGTTCAGGATGCACCAGGCTCCATCCTATCTGACCTCGAACATTTCCAAGGCTGAGGTACTCACAAGTTCTCTGAACAACACGTTCCAGTGTCGCACCATTTTCACTGTTAAAAAAATCGTATTTGTTCCTTATCAGAATCTGGCCAGTATCAGCTTCTGCTCATGTATGTTGGCCTAAGTGACCCTGCCCTCCCCTTTCTCCACTTTGCAGCATTGTGTCCTCCTAGATACTTCCTTACTTTTAACTGGTTCTGCAGCTCTTTTGCTGAGTAAAAATTGCCTCTTTACACACAGAAATTTAATAAAAAGAAATAGCCAAGAAGGGGAATTGGAAAAATTCTGCAGTGTCTTTTGCCCATCTATCCACCCCTAATCCCTGCAGTTTCCTATAGTGTTCAGTATAGAAAATAACATCTACTTTCTCGTCTCTTTTTGAACTGATCAGTGATGGTGTCTTCTGACCATTCCCAATGGAGAAGATTGGACCAGGCCCCAGGGTAGGAAGCAGAGTGCACAGACATCCAGAATCCACACTCAGTGAGAGCTTTGCCATATCCATTTTTGTATTTTATATAACCCCATAGCTTTAAGTTTGGTATACAGTGATAGTTGCATGTATGTGTCTGAGCACAGCTCCAAACAGCCAGCCAGGCTGTAACCACCCTGCACTTCAGCTGAAGTTCAGAAAACCTAAGTCAAAAAGAGAAAGGAAGCATCACTCTAACTCAGCTGCTGCAACAGCCTTCTCAGCAGACAATTTCAGCATTTTATGCACCAACAGTCAATGGTAAAATAAATGGCCCTGAGCTCAGGGTCATATATCCCTGCTGCTCTGTGGCTGCCGGGGAAACTGAGTACTGCTTCCATTTGTTCTCATGCTCGTTCAAGGAATGTTCAGGACTTTTCTAGCAGTTCCATCACTTAATACAGATCAGGCAGGGAGTACTCAAAATATCATATGAGCCATCCCCCCCAAAAACACAGATGTTCTTCTCTGCACATGTGGCTCTGAATCCCATATTGGCAGAACAGATTTTAGTCTACATTCCTATTTCAAAATGCGCTATGGTGAGAAAGAAATGAACACTATTGCCCAGTTCTCTTAACTGTTGCTGTGCTCTGTGAGGATCCTGGTGCTTTTCAAAGGCATCCTCCAGCTACATCTCTCCCTAAGGAAGACCTGTCTTCTGGACCCCATGGAAGTCAAGGTGTGAGATAGCACAGGGTTCTATAGAAGTTTGAGCTTCCACCATTTTATGCACAACCTCCAGGGAAGGGTCTGCTACAAATGCCAACAACATTTTCCATGTTGTAGTCACACACTTGCAGAAGTCCCTTTTGTGGGGATTCACCTATCGGGTGACTTTCCTGGTCCTCCAACCAAAAAAACTCAAACCCCAAACATAACAAACAAAAAAACCCCCTCTCCCCAGCCCCCAAAAGAACATACTAGAAAAGCTCTGAAATTCCAGCCAGGGTTAAAAAAGGTATAGTCCTAAGTGATAGCAGCCCTCTCACCTTCCTCTGCAGCTGATGGAATCCAGGAGGAATTCTGGATACCCAAAATAGCAAGCAGACAGCAGGGGGCTTTCTGGGTTGTAATAGAACAAACTTAAGATTCAAAACAAACCGCCTGGATTGGATCCCAATGGCAAGATTTCATCAGTCTTGGGTTAATCAAAGATGGCAAGTACTGCATTAAACAACAAACAAAAAACAACCAACAAACCAAGCAAAACTAAAAGAAAACCACAACAAAACCCAAACAGCAAATTTTTGTGTTTCTTAAGACAAGAAACAATGCCTGCTTCTTCAACAGCACCAGAATAACAGGTTCAAAGCCAAAGTACACTCCGGCAAGTTCAATTTAATGAAAATATACAGAATGTGTAAATGCATATGTGTACATTGAAGGTAAACTTTGAATCAACAATCTTATTTTAAAAAATAAGCATCTGATACCATTATAAACAGTCCTCTGCAACATTAATCAAGAGGAAAAAACCCCATATTTTCCAAGCATCCTGAGAAGACATGGGTTATACCTAAATGTATTTTATTGAACTACTACCCTGTTCTCACAAAACTGTGGTGTCAACTGATTAAGAACCACATGATAAAATAATAATTGGGATGAAATTCAGAGAAAATATTTGCACTTTGAAAAATAATAAAAATTTCCTCTGGTATAATGAGAACAGTTCTAATGAGTTACGGATGAAAATACAAAATGTCAGAAAACATCATCTAACAAAACCCCCTTGTGAAATTTAACTGAATTCACCATATTTAAATATCAAAGAAAGAAAATGCGTAATAAATCTTAGTACACTAGGGATCCAAGTAATGAACTAAATTCTTGGTATTATTCTGGAAAATGATTTTTAACAGCACTTGTGCAGCAGAAAGAAATAATTAAACTCCAAGAACTTTCTGGCTTTTACATTCTACTATTTTAGTAGAATTTGGTACTATTGGTAAAGCAATGGCAATTTTTACATACTTTTAAGGGTATCTTTTTAAGATACTCTTTGTCTCAACTTCCAGTTGCATTATGCAACAACATATGGATGGACACATGCAATTACTGTTGTCAAGGGGCAACTTGCAAGTTATTGCAGATAAAAAATTACCTTCCCTCCACCCATCTTTTTCTTTAAGGAAACCTTTAAAGTGGACTGAAACATTTTGTGTATACCTGTGTCTATACTTATCTATTATTTAGGTCCTATCTATTAATTACTGTCCTAGGGTGAGGTTATGATGCTTATATCCCCAATTGTGTGTTCTGTTTACGCTGGATATTATATTCTGTGCCTTTGAGACTGGCTGTGAGAGTGAAGGCTCTCAAAGAAGAAGCACGGAGTTTGTTATCAGCCTGCACTCACTCCTCTACATTCTGCTGGACTGTGTTGTCTGGGCATGGACGCAGCAGAAGAGGGGCCTCCTTTGCTTTTTATTTAGTTTAGCTAGCTGAGGCAGAGAAGTTTTCCCTGGACTAGTTTTTTTTCCCTTTTCTTGAAACTGTTCGAACCTGCTCCAGACTGGGACCTGGGGAAACACTGAGAGCTCTCACTTTGTAGCCTACCAGGGCCTACTCTGGGCAGCAGCAGCCTTTCCCAGTGCCGGAGGGACTGATAACAGAGCAACCACCCACCAGAGAGATTTTCTGAATTTGTCACCTCTTCAGAGCAGCAAATGAGTTTTGCCACCTGGTATTGTTCATTTTGTGTGCTGGGGAGTGTTTTGCCTGTTAAAATAAACAGGTTTTTTTCCACTTCTCTCTGAGGAAATTTTTCACAAACCTGTTGGGGGGGAGGGGCCATGTGGGTTTGCTGTCTGGGGAGGCCCCCTTTTGGAGGTTTTCTCCCAAATTTGCCCTAAACCAGGACAATTATCTGTTGCTTCATTTCTCATAGAGAAATGAGGGCACAAACTTTTCCTATGGATTTGCTGGGAAAGGCATGAAAGAGCTGCAGAAAGGAAAATAATTCTTACCTCTGCTCCCTGTTCTCCCCTGTGGAATGTGAGTTGGAGATTGTTTACCTGCAAGGACCAATCGGAGTCCAGCTGTGTCTGGACTCTCAAGAAGGTCACGAGTTTGTTAGACTAAGTCTAAGATAGGTAAGTTAGAAGTAGGTATGTAGAATAGCCTCTCTTCAAATATTATTAATGTATTTTAGTATAGATTTAATGAAGTGTGTTCAGCATCTCAAAGCCTTCTGAAATGGAGTCAGACATCCTTCATTCTCTTCCCATCAGGGGTCACCTGCATTTTTTACAATAATTACCCAAGACATTTTTGTAAGAGGCACAAACAAGTCATGTAAAAATACACATTTTATTATGTACATTTAGAGGTTCAACTTTATTTAAACCAATACAGGTTTTCCTTCTTCAGTTCCATCTTTTGCCTCAAGACATCGTGCTGCTGCTTCCAAATATTCTTCTTCAGTGACCTGCAGAAAGATTATCAATTTTGTTGTATTTTTAAAAACCATTTCACTCTCCTTGATCCTGAAAATCCTCCCCTCATACTGTCACTGTAACAAGAAAGGACAATCTACAAAGACTATTATCTTCTCCAAAATTAAACAACCTGAAGGACAAGAATATTCAAACTAAGATCAGGGAAGATGCCATAGGGCAGGCTCAGAACATATCCATGGCTAACAAGTTTCAGAAGACATTAAGTACTTTTTTTCTGTCTCTTGCCAAACAAGTAAGTAAAATTATTGATCGGAAGGCTCTACAACAGCTGTTCTTTAATTCTTACAAAGACTTCCTGTGTTTAAATATGTCTTGATAGTGGTTATTTGGTTATATGTGGGTTACAATATTTTATAGTTCCATTTACCTTCAAGTATTTTTTAATTGGACAAATCATATCAATCAAAGAGTATATGTTTTTTAAATGGTACAATGCTTTTTAATAACAGACCTCAGAAACAGTGCTACCAAACAGTTAGATTTCTGATTTCCATTCACCTGTGAATATTTCCATTCCTAAAGATATGTTCTTGAGTATACTACCTACCTCTAATCATTCAAAGTGTCCTCTATCAGAGCATACCTTTGTATTTGGTAACCTGTACTTCACCACTAATGAGACTTACCAGCCTCTTTGATCTTTCCAGCAGTTTGTGCCACACAGTGTGGTGAGCCTGTGTGAAATGTCATTAAATGATGTTAGCAGAGGTAAAAAATAACCTTATCATAGAATAGATTTGACAAATGTATAGAAATGATGGCACAAAACCATAATAATGCCCAGGTCAAATGTTCCGTTTTATCAACTTAAAAATTTTGGTGTCCAATTTGCCCATATTCATGTGGGGGACCTGAATAAATGTCTACCCATCACATGCCCCATCCCTGAAGTGTTCATGGCCAGGTTGAATGGAGCTCTGAGCAACCTGGTCCAGTGGAAGGTGCCCCTCCCCATGGAAGGGGAATTGGAACTGTATGAACTTTAAGGTCCCTTCTAACCTAAACCATTTTATGGTTCTATGACTCATCCACTGTGTGGAATCCTTGAGGAATTAATTGGCAAAAATGGGAATTATGCTTAGGAAGGGAACACAGAGATGAGCTGAGGAACCCCCAAAAACTTCCCCAACTAAGACAATAGTACATGTGCTAGACCACAAGGTCAAAATCACGTAAGTCAACACGAATGGGAATAAAGACTCCTGCCTCCACCTTCAGTTCTGCAAAGCCTTTGTTTAAGACTCATTAGAGGTAGGACATTTTTTGTTGCTGCTACTTTTAACTTTGGTGTCATGAAATTCTTTGAATGGTATATTTATCATGAGTATTAAATACAAAGTTCTGTTCTTTTAAGCACTGTCAGTAGCCTAGATGTAAGAAGACTGGCATGCACAACTTAGGCAAGCAGAATGAAATATCCATGTGGGAATTATACAACCGAAAGAACACTTTCCATACTGAAAAATAACATCATGGGTCCTCTCATGCAAACTTTTCTAGTTCTGACTGCACATCCACAACTGTTTCAGGAAAATGAACCCCAAATATCCAACACAGTCACCATCAGGGGCCCTCCCTTTCTACAGCTCTCAACTATGAATTCCGTTTAGCTACCAACACAGCACCTAACAAAGATGGAAACTCAGGTAAAATGCTCTAATTTAAAGAAGGAAAACCTGCGCAAAATGGATTACTTACCTTCAAATGGACTGGCAAGGACACACCCTGGAATCTCCTTATCAATTCAGACTGGTCAGCCTGGAGATTATGGGCTGCTGTTATCTCATACTGGAAACAGAAACTTGTCCTTGGAATATGAGGACCTTCACTAACATCTACAAAGTCACCAAACCTGGGGGGAAGAAAAAACCCCCAGCTTATATACCAAATATATTTGGAGCGAAATAGAAAGAGATTAAGTTTTATTTTTGATTAGCAAATTCCAATCAACAGAAAGAAAATCTACACAAATCCCAAACCAAATCTAAACAAATCTCCAGCTCAGCATTTTAAGTTTCCTAAACCAGAAGTACAGGTCACACAATTTCCTTAAATGAACTTAGAAAATTTAAACCTCAAGTCTAGGAAAGGATCTTAGGTTTAAAGTCTTTGATGCCATGTTGGCTCTAAAACTGGGATAACTGTCATTCACCAGAAAAAGATTTGTCTCCAAGATCACTTGTTTTGGACAGTAGTGTTTACAACCTGCACAGTTATTTCCCTTTCCAGTTCTTGGAAAACTGCAAATCAATTAAGAAAAGAGAGACAGCATAGTACAAAGAAACACTGAGAATGAGTAGCAAAGAAATACTGAGAATTAACCTCTCCCAGAAAGCAATAGGTAAACCCATTTTCCCCTTTATTGAGCAAATCAGAGTGGGAGGAAGGAACGAATGACATAACATTGTTCTAAAATTTCAAGAACCACCACTGCAAAGACATCTGTTCCTTTAGATAGATTATGCTCCTTAAGATAGAACAAAAACAAATTAGGAACTCTTTAGACAGCTACACAACTGAATATCCTACAATAGCCTAAGATAGAGAATTGCCTGAGATACAGGCAATTATCCTGCCTCCAGACTAAGAACTCTTCATCTTACACTGTATCCCCAGGATGCTGGTCTATTCTCATCTCCACCATCACAAAGCAGTAGATTGCAAGTTAGGAAGATCATGACAACTTTGAAAGAAAAATCCATTATACAATGCTAACTCTTGTTTTCAAACCAGTATTTGGTTTGTATTTTATTTAGCCTGTCAAGCTTTAGAGATTTATTTAGTTTTCAAGTAAAAGCACTGAAAACAGTAAGACTTCTCTAGTACTCACCATCCTTAACATAACAAAAGATAGAAATGTAGTATCACAAAGTATCACAAAATAATGGTTATATTAAAAACACCAAGCAAACAAACCACACCAACAACTTAAGACAGACCACAGACATTAATGAATACAAGTGATCTTTAAATTTAAAACCATCCCAAGTAACTTGCTCTTCTCACTTGCACAGAGTACTTGCAATATACTCAAATGTTCCAGTGAATCATTACAGAATGGGAGTTCAGTTTTGCTTACCTATGTAATTGTACAATTCCTTCCATATTCTGAGCAGCTTTTCTTTCTATCATCTCCATTTTGTATCTGGACAAGAAAAAAAAATTATTTTAAAATCCTCACCTTTAACACCTTGCTCTTATAAGAGCACTTCAGAAACTAATTTAATTAATTTAAAATTCCTAAAAATCATGCTTCTATTTATGTGAGCTTTGAGACTGGTTTAAATTCCTAATAAGAACACATATTGACATGCTCCATTAAGAGACCTGTTAGTTAACCTCAGTTCATGGAAAAATTACAGAGATTTTACTGAGCACTACTGAAAGGCACTTTAAAAATAGTGCAGTCATCAGATGTTTGGGAATGGTTTAATGCTGTGCTGGTAGGCAGTTCAAACTGGACACTAAGAAGATTTCCTTAGGAGACGGTATTCAAACACTGAACAGGCTTCTTGAAGAGGTGGTCGATGCCCCAAGCCTGTCACTGCTTAAGAGGCATCTGGGCAATGCCTTTAATAACTTGCTGTAACTTGTCAGCCTCACATCAGTCAGGCAGCTGAACTAGGTGGTTGTTGTAGGTCCCTTCCTATTGAAACAGCTATTCCAGTCTATTCTGTGCATATTTTATAGGAGGGCCATGCTCCCACAGCAGTTTTATTCAGAAAGATACAATGGACCTACTACTACAAATAAGAGTTTTTCAGGTCACCTGTAAGACTAGAAGACACCATGACACCTAAACTGACTTGATGCAGTGTGTAGCCCTTAACAGCTGGTTGCCTGCAATACAGGAAAATGTTCTCTGTGCTTTCTATACACAATATCTAAAGGTACCATCAAAAGTCAGCTCCCACATGCTGTCAATGTAGCCAACAAAGTGGAGACAATGATCCATATGTCACATTAAAATGACCTTCAGCATTAAGCTAAAAAATTTGCTATTTTGAAACTTTAGCTTTATTGTCGTTTAATTTTGGTTCACAAAATGATAAATTATTTCTCATTTTCCCCCTACATCTCTCCAACTGCCAAAAAGCTGTGGACCAGAAACATGGCTGAGGTATTTTTTTCAGCAAAGAAGACAGGAGGTTTTGAACAAACCTTTTTTTTACAGCACAGACCAAAGTGTTTCACCTGTTTTCCCCTGCACAGTTCAAAAACTGCATTTCATTAAATCTTCATTTCAAGATACCAGGACATGAAAAATATACATTTCTTTAAATATGGTAGCCTTTCAGAAAAGGCTACCGTGTCAAGGCTAACCACCAGAGTTTCAATTTAATAAAAGTGGAATTTTGAAGCTCACTAGTGAACAAAAGAAGTCTCTGTCTTTCAGTTTGTCACAAAACTACATCCAATGAAGGTGCCTGGTGTTGGCCTCTGAAGAGAACAATAAGAACTAAGTAAGTCGGTGTGAGTAAGTTGGTGGAAAGAGAATGGAGGCAGGCTCATTCAGAGCAGTGGGAGAAGTACCTTCTTACTTCACCTGTCATACGGTATTTTAGATTTATAAAACCAAGCAGAGATTTGACTTGATTTCTAATTGCCTCTTTGAAAGAAAGGCAAATTCAGACACTCACCTATTATGCTGAAACATTTCACGTGCTACTTTTGCTTCAACATGCAGTGTTTCAAAGGGCAGGTCTTGATGGATTAGCTTTCTGGCATCCCTTGTAAGAGAACAGAAGTTGTCCTAATAAAAGAACATAAAAACTGTAACCACCTTTTCACACCTGTAGTGAACAGATAAAGCACAGCAAACACTAAATATTAGTCAAAGCAACAAAGATCATCTACTATAAACCCTAAACAGAGCAATTTTACTGTAGGATTATCATAAGAGCACTATAGATCATCACTGTTTTAATGGACAGATTCAATGCCCAGTCATTTCAATGAGAAATAGGCATTTTTTCATCGAAAACAATATATATTAATTAAACTGCCCATGTGGGCAGTTTAATAGTAGGTTTTCCCTACATGGTACTACATACACAGTCTTGCTACTGTTGAATATTCATCTATAAATCTTGTTTCCCAGAGTGGTGTCTTCACTTATAAATAAGCTCAATTATGATAGATCAAAGCAAAAAAAAAGGCATTGAATATTTAATAAATAAAAATTTGTCAGCTTGGACCAGAATCTGAGGTTCTGCGTAATTCAGATTTACTTGTAAATAAGAAATTGTTATGAGGTGGAATTAGATTTAAAATGTCATGTAGAAAATATTTCTAACTAAAATTACTTCAGTTACAAGATCATATTGAAGAAAAATTCTGCATTGTACCAATATTGCTTTGCTAGCCATACACCCCTCTGCTGGTTTTTGGGCACAAGAACAAGAATGGGTGCCAGATGGGTAAAACATTTGTGATCACAAATGGTTCTGAGATTTAGAGTATTCAGAGTATTAGATTTACTGCAGAGCATGAAACATAAGCAAGCTATTAAGGAGAGCTGCAGCTGAATGTGCTCACAGATTTTATTCAACAACTAACTGATTCTGCTGTAAACCACCAGAAAATATGCCTTATACACACTTTTATTTTCAGAGACTCTACTCACACAAAGACTGTGGCTGCATCTACATTACCAGGCAAGAGCAGCTGAGGAGGAACAGATCTGTACAGTAACAAATATGGCACTGAGGTCCCAATGGCCCCATCAGCTGTTTCTGAACTTGTATTTCAGACTAGAATTTTCTCTAGCCCCACAGATCTAAAGCCTGAAAGCATGTGGAAGACAGCACAAGGTTTATTTTTGTCTGAAAGGAAATGTGAGAGCACTCTGCCATAGCCCAGTGTGTGGTAAATGCAGAGATCAGCTCCCACAGACTACTCCAAATGTGCACTAACAAAAAGGGAAAAAAAGCTCTGTCTCTTCTCCCCTGTATAAAAAAGAACAACTGGACAAGGACACAAGCTATAGAACTTCGTGGGTTTACGCCTGAAAAGTGCTTACGTTTGTTGGTTTCCAGTCATTCAGTTTATTGTCCAAAACCACATCACAACAGAAAGCTCCAGAGATCACTGCAATTCCATTCCAAAGATAAAAATATTTATGTTTGCAACAAAGTATGCATTTCACAATCATACTATATTATTACAACAAAATAAATGAGAAGAAAAAGAAAAACAGAATTACTTCTAGAAATTCATCATAAAACAAGTTTTCACCTCTAATTATACTATAAAATGACTGATTGAACTTGTGTTGTTTTAATTTCATTTCACTGAATGAGAAATTAATTTGAAAGGAGTTTTAATGCAATATCAATATAACAGAATCCCAATAAAGAGGGGGAAAAATAAACTGCTTCACAAAACTGCATCTAACACTGCCGAAAAAAACCAAAACCATTCACTTTAAAAATACTTCACTTTCTTCCATTGTATGCCTCATACAATAAATGTTGTATGACTCATACAATAAATGTATTTTTCCATTGTATGCCTCATACAATAAATGTGAGCTATTAAATTATAAAGAGGAATTTTCTGCACAGAGAAATCAGACAATATTAGAGCTGTTTATCCATGACACAAGCATGGCACAAATTTCTGGTAAAGGCAACACAAATTTATCTGACAGTTGTTAGATATTTTGTGTATATTGAGTTATGGCTATTTAGAAATCAAATCTATGAACTCAGTAAGATCACACTATTTCTATACATGCCGTACAATGATATAGCTGAGCATATCCAAGATTATTCCAAATTCTGGTAGAACTATTTACCTGTACTTATCAATCACAACAAATGCTAAAATTGCTAAAAAGAGAAGCAGTTATAGCACTCCACATGACCAGCAACCAACCTTCTCATATATTAAATGCATAATTATGCAGGTTTTGTTATTGAAACAACCTCTTCTCTTGTGCATTTTCTCACTTTTCTAAATCTTAAATCAGATCACGGATGACCAGAAGTTGTTACTAAGTTTGTTTTTTACCTCAGTAATCTTCCAATTTGGTGTAGACATTGTCATTTTTAGAAACTCAAGGGATGGACAAGGTTATGCAGTTATTAAAGCAAATTCCACAGAAACATGTCACATCATATCTAGAAACCTTGCTCATGTCACTTCACAATACAGAGCTTTAGTTACTAATTTCACCTATGAAATCCTAAGTGGTCTGAGACCCAGTGGCCACACGGACCTATTTTCTGAACATTGATAACAAAATTGTTTTTAGTGTGGTTATTATAAATTAAAGGCAACTACAACAGCATGTAATACACATATTAATATTAAGTACCATCAACCATTGGAAATAATTTTTTTCTAAGTCTGGTTATTAAACACTCGCTTGAGAAGCAGCAAAACACAATCAATATAAAACACTTTTATCACCTGGCACTTCTGGAGCTTTAACTAGGTTGACTGAGTATTCATCCTTGAATGCTCGCTTTAGCACACACGCCATGATCATGGCACAGGAACGCCAATATGCCTGCAAAGAGAATTCCAGAACAGAAATTTAATGCCTAGAAGCTAATTATTCAAAAAAAATCCCCCAAAACTTAACTGGATGATGCACAAAACTAGCTGCCAACCCAAGCATTCCACCCCTGGAAGTGTTCAAGGCCAGGGCTATGAGCGACTTGGTCTAGTGGAAGGCCCCTGCCCATGGCAGGGGGTGGAACTGGACGAGTTTCTAATGTCCCTTCCAACCCAAGCTTTTCCATGATTACTTTCTTTAGTATTTAAACTTCTATTCAGAGATGATTCTCCAAACAGAATCAAATAAAAAAAATCAAAACTGCACTTAGAATGCAAGCCAGATGTAACCCTGGAGATATTTAAATCTGAAATCACAAAATAATACAACAGTTGAAAGGAAAGCCAACAATTCACCTAGCCCAAACACCAGTCCAGCTAATGACAGCCATGGTGTACCATTAAAAATACATTAAAAATGTCTGAACTTTAATGACAACAAAGTTCAAGAAAGCAGACAGGCATAGAACTGAAAGGTGCACACAGAAGGAAGTGGTCATAATTAGGGCTACCTGCAATGAGACAAGGTACAGAGAACCAGGGTCACCTACAATAGAACAAGATAATAACTTACCTTGTTTACTTCCTCTGGATCTTCATCTTTGAAGGTAAGGAACTGAATTTCACATGATTTGGTCAGGGGTCTGTACATATCCCAGATTTCACCATCCACAAAAGCCAGAACAGAGTTCTTGCAATGCCATTCACTTAAATCTAAAGAAAGTAAAAAAAACCCTAAAGTATTATTCATTATGAACCATATTTTTCAAGATCAGCAGTTCAGACTGCTGCATTTCTAAAAACTGCAAGTTTCATATTTGTAAATGACCTGGAAGGATGAACTGTGAAATAAGCCTCCAAAAATTAACTGTTTCTATTTCAATTGGCAGCATAACATGCACCATGATGGGCTAGTTCAGAAGTCCATCCACTTACGCATGGCACAGTTGTACGGCGTAGACAGAGCCTTGTTCATGACAAACACACTACCAGGGTGCAACTTCCCAGTGTATTTCACTTCAATCTTCTCAATCCGTGGGTGAAGAGACAATTGTCTCTCTTTCTCTTTGGTGAAGAGCTCATTACGCATCCGAACCACCTCATCAGGTGTCAGCTGAGAGAAAGCTGGTGTGGAGATGTACCCTGGTGACAGGAGAGATACTGAGTAAGCAATAATCCTGGAGTAAGCAATCCTGGGGTGAGTCCAGCAGAGCATCCCTCTTATGAGGAAAGCCTGAGGGAACTGGGCCTGTTCAGCCTCAAGAAGAGATGACTGAGACGAGACCTCATCAATGTCTGCCAGTGTCTGCAGGGAAGGGTCAGAGTACGGACCAAGCTCTGCTCAGTGGTGCCCAGCAACAGGACAAGAAGCAAGGGGCAGAAACAGACACACAGAAGTTCCACATGAAGAAGAACTTTCCTGTACAGTGACCAAGCACTGGAACAGATTTCCCAGAGAGGGTGTGGAGTCTCCCTAACAGGAGATATTTCAGACACATCTGGATGCAATCCAGACTACTAATGTAACTACTCTGGGTAGTTGATCCTATGCAAAGGTTAATGTCGCTTCCTGGCTGCAAAGGCCCCTCCCTCAGACAGGCCAACTCCCCCGCGGCCTAATGAGGGCACCTCAGCCCATGAAAGTACAGCCGCAATACGAGCCCGAGCTCGGTCCGGCCCTGCACTCACGGCTCCCGGCTCCCTCCCGCAGTCCCGGCTCCCTCCGACTCCCTCCCGCACTCACGTCTTCCGGCCCGCAGCCCGCGGGCGGCCCACGGCCCAGCCATGCTGTCACAGCCACGGTGCCGCCTCCCCGGGCTCCGCCGGAAACACCGGCAACAGCCGCGCGGTTCCGCCGCTGCTCCGCGCGCGGCCGCCGGGCGGCAGGAGCCTCCAGGATCCCGGCTGTCACCGCCACCTTGAGCAGCCCCGCCACAACTCAGAGCCACAGAATGTATTCTGCGTTGGAAGGGACCCGCAAAGATCATCGGACGATCTCATCCTGGTGGGTGAGAGGCTGGACCAGTCCTCGGCCGTGTGCTCTGGGAGCCCAGAAATCCCCCCGTGTGCTGGGCTGCATCCAAAACCCCGTGGGCGGCAGGGCAGGGAGGGGATTCTGCCCCTCTGCCCCGCTCTGCTGAGACCCCACCTGCAGGGCTGCTTCCAGCTCGAGGGTCCCAGCACAGGAAGGATACGGACCTGTTGGAGCCAGGCCAGAGGAGGCCACCAAGTTTATCAGAGGGATGGACAACATCTGCTATGAGGACAGGCTGAGAGAACTAGGACTGTTCAGCCTGGAAAAGAGAAAGCTTTAGGGTGTCCTAATTATGGCCTTCCAGCACCTGAAGAAAACTTAAAGAAAAGAGAGGCAAGACTATTTACCAGAGCTTGTAGTGACAGAAGAAGGAAAAATGGCCTCAATTGAAAGAGAGTAGGTTTAGATTAGATAAAAGGAAAACATTCTTCCCTGTGAGGGTGGTGAGGCCCTGGTACAGGTTGCCCAGAGAAGCTGTGGCTGCCTCCTCCCTGGAATTGTTCATAGCCAGGTTGGATGGGGCTTTGACCAACCTGGTTTAGTGAACGGTGTCCCTGTCCATGGCAAGGGGTTGAAACTAGATGATTTGCAAGGTCCTTTCCAACCCAAACCATTCTGTGAATCTATGACTGTGATTGCAGTCAGTCCAGCTCCTGGCCCTGCACAGGACAACCCCAAGAATCCCGCCACCACGTGCCTGAGACAGAGGTTGTGGAGTCACACCATTTTTGCCCAGAGAAATTCTGGAGTCTCCCTCACTGGAGATATTCCACAACCATTTGGACACAATCCTGTGCCATGTCCTCTGGAATGAACCTGCTTGAGCAGCGAGGTTGGACCAGGTAGTGTCTTCCAATTCCATTCCGTGATTCTGAGAGCATTGTCCAAACACTGTGTGAGCTCTGACAGTCTCGGTGCTGTTTTCAGTGCCCTGGAGAGTAGTTCTGAGCATTACTCTAGGCAGGAACGTCATCCCAGAATGCTGTACCTCCACCACTTACCACCTGCTCCCCTTCGCTAACACTGCCCACCTGCACTGGGTTTGCATGGCTAGGCTTTGGGAAGATGTGGCAATTTCAGTTTGAAACCGGGCAGAAACACCAATTTCATGGAGTGGTTTTGGTTTGTTAATTTGAGATTTTTCGGCCAGTGCACTAATGAGTGTGGTGGGTTCAGTGCTGGCCAATCACTAGTGTACTCACTAGAATGTACTTACTACTTTCTTGCTGTGAGATAGGATTAGGAGAAAGGCAAAGCAGGCTTAAAACTTTAAAAGGGTATAAAGAAAAATTTATTAACAGTAACTAGAAGAAAGAGTAATAAGAATCAGAACAAAACCTTCAGGACACTTCTCCTCCCCCTACAACCTTTTCTTTCCCACTGACAATGTAAAGAAACAAAATCTAAAATTTTCAGTCAGTTTACCACCTCTAGAATAGTCTTTCTTAAGGTCACTTAGGGAGAGAAGTCCCTCATGTTAATGTTATGGAGACTTCTCTACAAGAAAACAGTTCTCTCGTGACTCTCAATTTCTGCAAATGCCCAGTTGCAATCATGAAATCGCTCCCATATTCCACAAGCTTTTTCTACAGCTGCATTTATGGGCCGTGTCAACTTATGGGGTACTGATTTAAAGGTGAGCTGTTCAAAAGCAAAGGTTCTCATTATCTATCTCTGAGATCATCTCTAGGAACAGAGATCTTCTTCTCTCCCTGAGGGTACAGGATCTTCATCACTCTTCTCTCTTTCTCTGTTCAAACTTCTTATAGGATCACAGCTACTTTAACATCTACTTACTTTAGCATGGGGACCTTTGCTTGATATCTACAATTTGAACACTTTCATCTCCTCATACCTTCATGCATTATAGAGAAAAAAGAGTCCTTCTCCATAGCTTTACAAGAGGATTTCAGCTTAAGATTAAAGGCATCTCCTCATCCCTCCCATCTGGGACTTCACTTCTTCTTCACTAACGTCCGTGTCTTCATGTTGTTTCTTTACATGTCTGCACTTTTGTCTTGTTCTCTCAGTTGAGGGAGGATTGAAGCACGGAAAGAGTTAATATCTTGCCCGGGGTCTGTAGATGGTTACTAACCCCGGCTGGGCTCGGTAGCTTGCGGCAAGAACTGCGGCTGGGGCGGGGGAGCGACTGCTCAGCAGCCAACACGCATGGGCCTCTCCTTTCCCCCTGCCCGGCAGCCAATAGCGGGGGCCCAGCCCAGGGGCTGCCCGGCCCGGCCCGGCCTGGCCGAGACAAGGGCCAGGCTGCCCGTGTTACCTCTTTGCTGGCCGGAAGAGAAAAGAGAAAGTTCACGGGTTTCTTTCATCTTTAACATGTGTTTTTCACAGAGGCGTGTACAGCTTTCCAGTGGTTCAACAGCTTGTCAATTCCCAAAGTCAAGCACTGATTAGTTTTCTATCAGACACGAAAGAAGGTGCCAGCAGCCTCTCCCAAAATATCACTTCCATGATGCAAAACCAACACAGAAGCGGAGCAGGGGAGCTACAGAGGAGCACCCCTGTATTTTTTATGTGAGAAGCTACCAGAAGCTTTCCTGGTGTCCAACAGAGCCAATGCCAGCTGGATCTAAGGCAGACCCACTGCTGGCCAAAATTAACCATCAGCGATAGTGGTAGTGCTCAGGGATAACAGATTTAAAAAGGGAAAAGAAGCTTCAGCAGCAATTGTAGGCAGATAAGGAAGGACTGAGAATGCATGAGAGGAACAGCCCTGCAGACATCAAGGTCAGTGCAGATGGCAAGGGAGAACGTGCTCCAGGCGCCAGAGCAGAGGTTCCACTGCCCACACTGGAAAAGTGTCGTCCTCCTCATGAGGAGCAAGCATCAGCAGAGACAACGTGTGACAGACTGACTGCAGCCCTCATTCCCCATCCTCCTGCACCACTGAGGAGGGGAGGAGGTAAAGTTGGGAAATCAGGAAAATCAGGAGTAAAGTTGAACCCAGGGAAGAAGGGAGAGATGAGGGAAGACTTGTTTTTCTTTCTCAGTTCCCTACTCTGATTTGTCAATAAATTAAATGAACTTTCCTCAGTTTAGTCTGGTTTGCTGGTGATGGTCATTTATGAGTGATCTCTCAACCTACAAGCTTTTCACTACATTTTCTCTTCCTTGTCCAGTTGAGGAGGGGAGTGATAAAGTGGTTTGGAGAGCACTTGGTGTCCAGCCAAGGCCACCCCCTCACACTTTCCAACTGTCCTTCCTCCCCAAAAGATTGAATGCAAGTAGAAACTAGCTGCTGCCCATGTAGGAAAACCATGGTTCACATTTGTTGCGGTGCGTTTGTCATCCCCAGGGTGTTCCCAGGGGGCCTCCTCTAAGCTGTATGTTTGCTGATGGCAGCAGGCACGCAAGGAGACTCCACGCGACTTCTGAGGGTGCTAATTAGATGAGGGTTTATTGGGGGTCCTACCCCTGGGAGCAGCATGGTTTCTGAGGGAGAGGGGGGAAGGGGGAGGGAGGGGGAAAGAGATAGGGGGAGCCTAGGGAGAAAGGGGCCAAGAGATCCATCCTGGTCCCCCGCGCACAGCTTTACAGGGAGATTCAAAGTGGGCGCGGAATAAGATTTGGGCCAATGGGATTACAGATACATGATACTTCAGGGGAGGATCACAGGCTTGGAATAAACCGTACATTTTCGAGGGGTGAGACAGAGCATACCATTTAACTAAAATGTAACACCACACACATTAAAAAAATAAATGTATGAAATAACTGAAGAGTTCATTTTGATGCTTTACAGTTTAGCTGATGATGGTCTTCATTGCAATCCTCAGCTGGCAATGATATAAGTAGCCATCATGAAACCAATGTCAGACAGTTACACTGAATTAGTGTCATTAAGAGCTAAAGCATGTAATTAATCTCAGCATCAAAAAAATAAAAGACATGGAATTTTACACTGTGGAAACACATCTGTGAAGCAGTGGGACAGCTGGGTCCCCTTGGTTTGGTACCTGGCAGTTGCTTCCCTCTTTACCTGGGCTCTCATCCATAAAACCAGGGGTGTGAGTAAGGTAGCTATTTGTGCCCTTGGTTACATTATTTGATAGGTTAAGAATTTCAGCAACTCAATCATCCTGCTTCCTCATTTTTAAAATGAGTTAAATACAAGTTACATAATGCCAATATTTGCGTAATTGCAGCTCAACTACACCATTTCTCCTATTAATTCAAGGAATCATATGCAGTCAATGATCACATGACATAATCATTTTGGTTTAAATGGTTAAAAAACCATAAGCAAAACAAGGTTACTAGTGTAGGGTATAAAAAGAACACTTTCATTCTATAAGTAGATCATTCAGAATGATCAGAGAAAGAGACAGAAACAACCCTGTTCTGTCACTCTGAGGGAGTATTGAACAACAGGAGTAAAGTCCTACTTAATCCTGCACACTTTATTATACATATCTATTTTAAACTGGCACTTCTTAATCTCTAAACCTTCTTTTGTACAAGCATTTGCAACTTTGTATTCAGCTGAATCTTCAGAAAAAATGATGGCAGGATATCTGCTCTGTCCTTTTACTTGTTTGATGTAGCTCTGGAAGCACAATGTAGATCTTAAAAAATCTGTGGATTTGTAACACACTGAAGACTATAGAGTGGAGCAAGGTTATCTGCCTTTTGGTAACCCTCAGCCAACAGAATGACAGTGCAAAACTGTACCACCCAGAGAAAATCAAAATACATCCAAAGGTGCTGGAAATTTCATACAGGGTTCATCGAGAACAGCTTTGTGTAGAAGGACTTAGGGGTGATGGTTGATGAAAAACTGAACGTGAGCCAGCAGTGAGTGCTCATAGCCCAGAAAGCCAATAATGTCCTGGGCTGCATCCAAAGGAACCTGGGCAGCCCATCTATTTATCCCCCAATGCCCAAAGAAAAATGAGGAAGAGATCACTTAACAGAACTGTCCAAGAATAATTACAACCTATCAGTCTTCATAAAGCCCTTTAACTTTCAGGAAAACCGTGTATATTATTTTATAGTGATCAGAAAATATGAGGTTTCCCTCTGAAGCAACAGGAACCCTGTAATTGCTCTTATGCCGTGGTATGTAACCCAACAGGAGTGTATAAGCAACAAACCATGACTGTTTATCACCCTCATAGTCCCAAAGCCAGCTCCGAGCTCACTTAAAGATTGCTTTAAAAGTAAAATTGGCTTTAAAATTCCTGCGCCTCCCTTTGCCATTCCTGGCTGTTTCTCACTGCTCATCCTGTAGGTAAACAACTGTAGCAGCACTGTACAAGGCACTGAATGCAAGGTCACTGAAATGATACAATTTGCAGGATGAGTACTGGTGAAAGATAATGTTTTATTCATATGATTAACATTATTTCTTATACTAATTTTCATGCACAAGCAAAGTAAGAGCAGTAATCCATGGCCAGAAGCAGCAACAGCCTTGTAAGACAACATGCAGTGTAACTACATCTTAAGAGGTGTATTCTTCATAACACCATGGAATTTAGAATCATGGAATCATTGAAGTTGGAAAAGACCTCCAAGACCATCATGTCCAATCTTTTACTGAATACCATCTACTAAATCACAAAGTACCACATCTACTTATTTTCTGAACACTTCCACCACTTCCCTGTGCAGCCTGTTTCTATGCTTTACAACCCTTTCTGTGACAAAATTTTTCCTAATATCCAACTTGAACCTCCCCTGGCATGACTTAAGACCATTTTCTCCTGTCCTATCACTTGTGACTTGGGAGTAGAGACCAGCCTGGCTACACCATCCTGGGAGGTAGTTGTAGAGAATGATAAGATCTCCCCTCGGCCTTCTTTTCTCCAGGCCAAACAACTCCATGTTCCTCAGCCGCCCCTCTCATCAGACTTGAGCTCCAGATCCTTCCCCAGCTTCATTGCCCTTCTGGACATGGTCCAGTGTTGCATCGCTCTGGGGAATGGTTTTTCCCCGCCTCAGAGACCCCTGTAGCTGTAACCATGTTAGTCTAACCCTTCCTTCCTTTCTGTACCCCATTGGCTGGGAGCCAATTATCCCTTCACGAACAGGAGTCTAGATAATGCCCTGTCCCTTCCTTGTTCACTCTCTTCCCCTCTTCCTCCACTGGGAACCTCCAGGAATAAAAGCCTTGGACCACATCAGGGATTAGAGCCTCTTTTGAAATCTTTTGCCTTAACCCTGAAATATTTCCCCCAAAGCTCTCAGATCTGGGCTAGTCTAGTAACATCAAGGGGGGCTGCGGGGGAAATATAGCCATCCAGCACACCAATATCCTTCCTGAATTAAGGGGCCCAGAACTGAACACAGGTTTCAAGATGTGGCCTCACCAGTGCTGAGTGCGGGGAACGGTCACTGCCCTGGTCCTGCTGGCCGTACGTTTTCTGATGAGCCAGGTGCCATTGGCTTTCTTGGCCACCAGGGTATGTGCTGGCTCACGTTCAGCTGCTGTAACCCGCACCCCCAGGTCCTTTTCCTGCTTTCCAGCCTGTCTTGCAGGGAGTTGTTGTGNAGAGACCAGCCTGGCTACACCATCCTGGGAGGTAGTTGTAGAGAATGATAAGATCTCCCCTCGGCCTTCTTTTCTCCAGGCCAAACAACTCCATGTTCCTCAGCCGCCCCTCTCATCAGACTTGAGCTCCAGATCCTTCCCCAGCTTCATTGCCCTTCTGGACATGGTCCAGTGTTGCATCGCTCTGGGGAATGGTTTTTCCCCGCCTCAGAGACCCCTGTAGCTGTAACCATGTTAGTCTAACCCTTCCTTCCTTTCTGTACCCCATTGGCTGGGAGCCAATTATCCCTTCACGAACAGGAGTCTAGATAATGCCCTGTCCCTTCCTTGTTCACTCTCTTCCCCTCTTCCTCCACTGGGAACCTCCAGGAATAAAAGCCTTGGACCACATCAGGGATTAGAGCCTCTTTTGAAATCTTTTGCCTTAACCCTGAAATATTTCCCCCAAAGCTCTCAGATCTGGGCTAGTCTAGTAACATCAAGGGGGGCTGCGGGGGAAATATAGCCATCCAGCACACCAATATCCTTCCTGAATTAAGGGGCCCAGAACTGAACACAGGTTTCAAGATGTGGCCTCACCAGTGCTGAGTGCGGGGAACGGTCACTGCCCTGGTCCTGCTGGCCGTACGTTTTCTGATGAGCCAGGTGCCATTGGCTTTCTTGGCCACCAGGGTATGTGCTGGCTCACGTTCAGCTGCTGTAACCCGCACCCCCAGGTCCTTTTCCTGCTTTCCAGCCTGTCTTGCAGGGAGTTGTTGTGACCTAAGGGCAGTTCCTGGTAATTGGCCTGGTTGAACCTCAGACCACTGGTCTCAGCCCATTGATCTAGCCTGTCTGGCTTCCTCTTGCACGCTCTTCCTGCCCTCCAGCAGATTGACATTCCCACCCAACTTGGTGTCCCCTGAAACTGACTGGGGATGCATTCAATCCCCTCATCCAGATCATTACAAAGATATGAAACAGGGTTGTTCCCAATACTGAGCACTGGGGACACCACTGGTGACCAGTTGCCAACTGGATTTANTTCCTGGTAATTGGCCTGGTTGAACCTCAGACCACTGGTCTCAGCCCATTGATCTAGCCTGTCTGGCTTCCTCTTGCACACTCTTCCTGCCCTCCAGCAGATTGACATTCTCACCCAACTTGGTGTCCCCTGAAACTGACTGGGGATGCATTCAATCCCCTCATCCAGATCATTACAAAGATATGAAACAGGGTTGTTCCCAATACTGAGCACTGGGGACACCACTGGTGACCAGTTGCCAACTGGATTTAACACCTGTCCCAGATTGCAAAGCAAGATGTATTCTATTTGCCATCTGTATGCCAGTTGTCTTCTGTTAAGTGAGCAATTTTCCTTATCTCTTCCACAATCAATCCTCCCTCCAGGGAGACATCTGCTGATAATGGGCTATTGAATGTCACTGCATGACTGATAAGAACTACAGCATCCCATTGTGAGATGCTCTGCCCAGAGGGAGGAGCCAAGCATTCCTACCTGCATATAATCTTGAGATTCTGGCACACCAGCATGGCTTCTCCACTGGGTTTTCCAGAGGAACAGCTGCCTCTTCCACTGGATCTTCAAAGGAAGACTACACGCTTCTACAGGATCACTGCTCCAATAGAACCACACCTGTCACTCCAGAAGGACTGCAGCCACAATTCCAATTGGACTGCTACCAACGCCGTGACCAACAGGGTGTCAGGTTGTATTCTGACTCTGTCAGTGTTGTTTTGGTTTACTGTATTGTTTATTTTATCTTTTTATTTTCTTTCCTAATAAAGAACTGTTATTCCTGCTCCCATATTTTTGCCTGAGAGCACCCCTAAATTTCAAATTTATAACAATTTGGAGGGAGGTGGTTTACATTTTCCCATTTCAGGGGAGGCTCCTGCCTTCCTTAGCAGACACCTGTCTTTCCAAACCAAGACAACACCACTCACCAGAACTCTGGGCTCTGCTATCCAGGCATTCTTTTACCTAGTGAGCAGTAAAGCATTATGAACACTGTGGCAAAATAATTCTGAATTCTCCAGCAGTAGCATTGTGGCTAATGCATTGTCCACTGTTGAATTGTATCTTACAGTGCCATCCTATGCAATGGATCTTTTTTAGAAATGTAGCTTTATTTGCTACTGAGCTGCCTACTCAGTGGCAGTAATCTCGCAAGTTCAGTTTAAAAAAAAAAAAAAAAAAAAAAAAAGGCATTGATTCTGTACTTTGCAAGTCAAAGATAAAATCGTACAAGACATTCCAGAAAATGAAGGTGGGCTGTAGGGGGTAACACTGAAAAATGCTACTGAGAACGAGTAATTTGTATTTCTCTTTACTTGTTCTACCCTCACATTTTGTGGCCTTCTTGGTTCAAGTTTGGCAGTCCCATTAGGTATGAAATATTTTAACAGTCTAATAGCAATATAGTGTTCTATCACTACTCTAGTCCATTGCATTACAGCCAGGCAACTAATCCATGGCATACTCTGTCTTTAAACAGCCATCAATGACAGCTTGGAGAAAAAAAAAAGTATCTGAAAATATTTTTTTGCTTCTTTTCTCAAAAATATACTTGCTCACAGCTTTTAGTTTCAAATTACAAAACAAGCAGATAATCTGTCAGAAAAATCAGGTTTTTTTCCCCAGATGTGAGTTAAAACAATTTGCATGAAGCAGCTATAAAAAATAATAAAATGCCACAGAACTCAAAAGGAGACAAGGCCTTCTGTAACCAGAGGAGTGGACAGCCATTAAAGCAATACCTCAGGATATTGTAAAAAAACAGATGTGGTGATAACTAAAATTGCAAAAGAAAAAAGTGTCCCTTAAATTGGAAATATCAGCCTGTCCACACACTTACATATGGCTCCTGATTATTCTTTATACTAAAGGCCAAGACTTTTCAGCTGATAGATTCAATGTACTACAGCCTGGCAGTCAAAGCTGCACAAAAAAATGCATAGCACATCAATAAATGGATTTTAGGAAAAAAAATTGTGATACGGATTGTAAAATATGCGTATTGTCAATTGAGCTAAATTAAATGGAGTCTGTTTTAGCAGTTTTACAAAATAGTTTTCCATCAACTTGTCCCATAGCTATGCCTGGAATTACATCAGAATGGTCACTTCACAGCTGTGTGCTACTGTATTCAGCATTTATTAGAGCAAATATATGTGACAACAATTTAGTGTGCTTAGAAAAAAGATGTGTACAGAGATCTTATGCACAGGCTGTGGCACCAAATCTCAAATGGCCTCTTTGACCATCTCAAACATAATATTTCTCTTTTTAGAAATATGAAAAAATCTGTTTCTTCTTTGTTAAATATGGAAAAAATATTCAAAGGTGTCTTCTTGATCAAAGCCTGAACCATGTAAGTTCCAATAACAGTAAGCTCTGAACTGTCCATATAAAGAATGATAGGCATGCTTATGCACAGGAACACTTTTTTTTCTGTGTCTTTCATTTTCTCCCTTTGTGGCTCCATATTCTACATCTTCCTCACTGCTACTTTTATCATTATCAGGCACAGTTATCAGCAAACTTGCTGGGTTATCTTCTATTATAGATGAACCAAGAGACACTAAAACATTTAAAGAGCAATCATGGTAGGAAAGCACAGGAAGAAAAAGGAAAAGCAGCAGAGAACTGTAATCCTTTATGCTTTCACTGGCATTTCACTCTGCAAACAAGAGAACAGCTACTCCCAGATGATCGCACATCTATACTACCTGCTTATCAACAGAATAAAAATATGTGCTTTCTTACATGGAATGAGGGTTGCTTTATTTAATCTACTTAAATTCAAAGAGTAAACTTGAGATATGCCTGAATGTGACAGACTAGGGAAACATTGTCTTTCATTAAACTTTTTTCTAAAGTTATTTTTAATGGCAGTGCAGGGATGAACATTCTCTATCTCTTCTGCAACCATCTTCTAGTCTGGCATGTGTAAGCCATAACAGAGAAGAGATTCCATAGAAATTAGCATCTTACTCTTCAAGGTGCTAATTAAACAGCCAGTTCTCTTCATGTACTGCACATTTGCCCCTCTTCTTTGCAGGTTTTTGAGAAGAGGAATCAGTCATCTTCCTTGGTAATCTATCTGTGATAGGTGTTTGAGTATTTACATTGCAACACCTTTGCAACCAAATTTAGCAGTTCTAATTTGTTATACTGATTTTTTGTTGTTGTTATTTTACATCAAACCTATTCTAGAAATACGCATGCAAATTGTAGAAGAATAAATCTAGAGAGATTTTGTTCCCCCTGCAAAATAAAATATATTTTGGGTGGCGAAATCACCAAAAGGAGGATTCTCTTAATATAACTTAATTTCTCTTTATTCATTTTTAGCATTCTACAGCTAGGAAAGATAAAATGTTTCCCAAGTGAAGAGCCAGAGGCCTGTGGTCTTCCACAGAATTTTTACAAATTATTTTTCAAAACAGTTTTTCTGTTAGGTGAGGAGAACAGAACTCTTTGACAGTGTGTCACGGACTGAAGTGGTTCATGCCTTAAGCATTGTTATGAAGGAGTTTTGTCCATTATAGCAAAAACTGTATAAAGAAGCTACAACCTCAGAAGCCCACCCCTTGAAGATGCCTCACTGGAACTTTGCACTGTGAGTTACGCTGCCTAGATAAGATAAAGGCAACGTTATGTGCAATCATCTCAAGTCTGGGGAGAAACAAACAAGGCTGAGGGAAATGAATGCATCCACAAGAAACCAAACACAGCAGAGAACCATCCTTGTCTGGTTGTGGGGTGGGAGAGACCACAGCCCACAGAGGCCCGGTTTACACAGACTCCTCCCTACCGAGGGGTGAGGAGGAGGTTTCGGATGTGTGGTGTAACCTCTGGTCAGAGGCAGTGAACACCCATACTCCCTTACACAAACCAGCCCAGCTGTGAAACCCCCAACCCCACAGACCACATCCACCGGACGTTCACATGAGAGGCAGCTGAGGGGGTGTCATAATTCATCAAAGATCCTGAAAGCGCTCTCCAGAGGCCTTGCACCACAGGACTGCATGGATGCAAAGTGATGCAACAGATCCAGAGTCTGCTGCAAGAGACTGCTTCCTTCCAAGGGAGGTACCTGGGCATTCCCAGCTGGCCTGGCCTGAGCCTATATTAATCCACTGGATTCTATGCTTTTCGGGGGAGACCTTCACCACCAAGAAGACCAGCTGGAAAGGATCAATAGAACATGGTTGAGGTTCACACAGTAGTGATATTTTCTTTGATCTGTCTCTGTCACTCTCTTTCTGTCCCCCTACCTCTTTTCTATTTCTTTCTTTCTTTCTCTCTCTCCTTCTCTCACTCTCTCTCCGTCTCTCTCATATTTATAATTAAATAAAACCCATATTATTGACTTTGGCATATGGTCTTGTTTGCACCTTAATTCGAGCAGAGGTATTTCTAATAACTCTAAAAATTGGACCGTAACACAATGGTGGTGCAATAATAAAAGAGGTAAACTGATTATTAGAACAGATTATCATCAGCACTTCACATTTGCAATAGAAACTTTCATTAAAAAGAGGAAGAATTCCATTGCAGTGTAAGAATGTGGATTTATCTAAAATATTGCCTAATAACATGAGGGCAGGCGTTCATTTTCTTAATTCCTGGGATTGTTACAAAACATCCAAATCTTGAAATCATGTTGCAATTACACTCAATTTTTCAAGGCTTCTCTATACAAAGAACTTGACTAGAACAGCTACCACAAAATAAGATAGCTATTCTTGACTAGCATTTTGTGTGCAGATGTTAATGATAGACTATTTTTACTATTCTAAAAATGAGTGTCTATGGAAAGTTCTCCAAGAATAACTGTTAAACTGAGCATCTCAAACAAATTCTTCCATTTTAGGATCTATGTGTTATTTAATGAAAACATTTCTACTCCAACTCTAAAAGGTAAAAAATATGGATAGCAGTCTTGTGCCCTTCTAACAAAGTACTTAATATTTTTAAGAATACAATTGTTGAGCAAAGCACATAGAGAAAAAGTGTATATATTAAATGAACTGTATGTATTACAACCACTTTTCCAGTAATTCTGTAAATGCCTTCAAAATACTAACATTTAGTTGCTGGTGTTTCCTGTAGTGGTATAAAGCAAGCAGAGAAACCATGATCTAGTCATTACTGAAATAAAAGAAGGGAATGGAAAGAAAATATGAACTGTACTAGAAAAAGTCAGAGAAATGTGGGGGAAACACTTGGAATTTGCTTCACTTGCAAGAGAAATGAAATAGTGAACAGAAGAAAGGAACTTTAGTCTGACCTCATGCTTGCATAAAACCTTTTCATTTAAATGGATTTACTATAGTATATTAGCTGTGTTAACGAATCACAGAATTGCAGAAAGCTTTTGGTTGGAAGGGACCTTAAAATCCATCTCATTCCACCCCCTGCCATGGGCAGGGACACCTTTCATTAGACCAGGTTGCTCAGAGCCCCATCCAGCCTGGCCTTGAACACTTCAGGGATGAGTCAGCCATAGCTGCTCTGGGCAATCCATGCCATCATACTCACTGTAAAGAATTTCTTCCATATGTGTAAACCTAAGTTTTCCCTCTTTCCATTTGAACCCATTATTCCTTGTCCTGTCACGACATTTTCTGATGAAGAGTCCCTCTCCTGCCTCCCTTCAGATACTAGAAAGCTGCTGTGAGTTATCCATGCAACCTTCTCTTTTCCAGGTTGAACAGCCCCAAATCTCTTAGCCTGTCTTCATCAGGGAGGTGCTCCAGCCCTCCATCACCTTGGTGGTCTCCTCTGGACTCACTCCAACAGGTCCCTGTCCTTCCTGTGCTGGGACCTCAGAGCTGGATGCAGCCCTGCAGGTGGGGTCTCACCAGAGTGGGGTGGAGGAGCAGAATCCCCTCTCTTCCCTGCTGCCCACGGGGCTTTGGATGCAGCCCAGCACAAGGCGGGGCTTTTGGGCTTCCAGCAGACATGGCCAGGGCATGTTAGTTTTTCATCAACCATCAGTATTAATAACATCCTACTGCCTATCCTTTAATTTAATTCCATATGGCCATTTCTTAACATTCCCCATGTTTATAACTTTTCCACCAGACTCTTGCCATATTTAAATGTTATATCATGACAACATTTCTATCGTCTGACTAAACAGTAAAGCAGTCCTACTGAAATCAATGAACCTTTGTACTTGCCTAAAGCTATGATGTGCTGGGACACACAAAAAACTTTTCTGTTTTCAATGGGACGGTTTTGATTTTATTAAATGGATGTCGTGATGCCAGTAATATATACTGGACATACATACAGACATATATGTATGCAGATTTTTAAAAGAGATATTACTTGTGTTCTGTATACATTTTTTTCCACGTGAAAAATAAACTAAGAAGATTTTGCCATGC
>VXBC01006162.1:63077-73631 GCA_013399945.1 Ploceus nigricollis
GTTACAAAACATCCAAATCTTGAAATCATGTTGCAATTACACTCAATTTTTCAAGGCTTCTCTATACAAAGAACTTGACTAGAACAGCTACCACAAAATAAGATAGCTATTCTTGACTAGCATTTTGTGTGCAGATGTTAATGATAGACTATTTTTACTATTCTAAAAATGAGTGTCTATGGAAAGTTCTCCAAGAATAACTGTTAAACTGAGCATCTCAAACAAATTCTTCCATTTTAGGATCTATGTGTTATTTAATGAAAACATTTCTACTCCAACTCTAAAAGGTAAAAAATATGGATAGCAGTCTTGTGCCCTTCTAACAAAGTACTTAATATTTTTAAGAATACAATTGTTGAGCAAAGCACATAGAGAAAAAGTGTATATATTAAATGAACTGTATGTATTACAACCACTTTTCCAGTAATTCTGTAAATGCCTTCAAAATACTAACATTTAGTTGCTGGTGTTTCCTGTAGTGGTATAAAGCAAGCAGAGAAACCATGATCTAGTCATTACTGAAATAAAAGAAGGGAATGGAAAGAAAATATGAACTGTACTAGAAAAAGTCAGAGAAATGTGGGGGAAACACTTGGAATTTGCTTCACTTGCAAGAGAAATGAAATAGTGAACAGAAGAAAGGAACTTTAGTCTGACCTCATGCTTGCATAAAACCTTTTCATTTAAATGGATTTACTATAGTATATTAGCTGTGTTAACGAATCACAGAATTGCAGAAAGCTTTTGGTTGGAAGGGACCTTAAAGTCCATCTCATTCCACCCCCTGCCATGGGCAGGGACACCTTTCATTAGACCAGGTTGCTCAGAGCCCCATCCAGCCTGGCCATGTACACTTCAGGGATGAGTCAGCCATAGCTGCTCTGGGCAATCCATGCCATCATACTCACTGTAAAGAATTTCTTCCATATGTGTAAACCTAAGTTTTCCCTCTTTCCATTTGAACCCATTATTCCTTGTCCTGTCACGACATTTTCTGATGAAGAGTCCCTCTCCTGCCTCCCTTCAGATACTAGAAAGCTGCTGTGAGTTATCCATGCAACCTTCTCTTTTCCAGGTTGAACAGCCCCAAATCTCTTAGCCTGTCTTCATCAGGGAGGTGCTCCAGCCCTCCATCACCTTGGTGGTCTCCTCTGGACTCACTCCAACAGGTCCCTGTCCTTCCTGTGCTGGGACCTCAGAGCTGGATGCAGCCCTGCAGGTGGGGTCTCACCAGAGTGGGGTGGAGGAGCAGAATCCCCTCTCTTCCCTGCTGCCCACGGGGCTTTGGATGCAGCCCAGCACAAGGCGGGGCTTTTGGGCTTCCAGCAGACATGGCCAGGGCATGTTAGTTTTTCATCAACCATCAGTATTAATAACATCCTACTGCCTATCCTTTAATTTAATTCCATATGGCCATTTCTTAACATTCCCCATGTTTATAACTTTTCCACCAGACTCTTGCCATATTTAAATGTTATATCATGACAACATTTCTATCGTCTGACTAAACAGTAAAGCAGTCCTACTGAAATCAATGAACCTTTGTACTTGCCTAAAGCTATGATGTGCTGGGACACACAAAAAACTTTTCTGTTTTCAATGGGACGGTTTTGATTTTATTAAATGGATGTCGTGATGCCAGTAATATATACTGGACATACATACAGACATATATGTATGCAGATTTTTAAAAGAGATATTACTTGTGTTCTGTATACATTTTTTTCCACGTGAAAAATAAACTAAGAAGATTTTGCCATGCAGAGCATCATGGCATCCTACTTCCTTGCTCTCCATTAAAATAGCTGTTAAAGATTTTATTTATAAATGATCTTTCTTCATTTTGTTGCCCTCTAACAAAATATAGCCGACATTGCTGTTCTGATTACCAAAAAAAATACTTGTGATATTTTTCTTGTTATAGAACTGCTTTACATCAGTGGTAATGCATTTTTAAGATGTCATTGGAAACTACTCAGATACACTATTAACTGTCAAGATGTATAATTTTCTTTGATTCATAAATTTAAAGAACCATTCACCACCTGTATATTTAACAAAACACTGTCATAGTCTGGTATAAAATAATAACATAATAAAAACGTTTTGAAGGTCACCGTGTGACCCATCTCCTGCTGTAGGTGGGATTCTGTCCAATCCAGCTGCAGAGACAGGCACAAGGAGTCACTGTGACTTCTTTCTCCTTAAAACAGCGCCTCGCCCTCACATTGCTTTTTTGTTAGCCGGAATATCCAAATGTTTGTTTCGTGATTTCACCCCGTTATCCCTACTTCCTCCCTTGGGGGGGATTTGCCTGAGGGAAACGCACCAACAGGGACAACGCTCTTCTTAGAGAAATTAAATATTTTCCTAACGAAAAGTTTATTCTGTTGCAACAAATGTCCTTGAGTTTATAAAGATGTCCCAGCTTAAAAATAAATTAACAAAACGGAGAGAAGAACTGCTGGATTCAACACAACACAGCCCCCGGGATGCGCGGGGGCATTGCGGGGGCGGTAGAGGAGGGGGATGCTCTCGGAACCGCAGCCCGCCGCGGCTCCCCGCTCCAGGGCGGGCGGGCGGGCGGCCAGGGCACATCCCCGCGTCAAGCCCCGGCTCCTGCGTTCGGAGCGGGGAGACGCCTCCTCGGACACGTTAAAAGTTTGAGGCGGCTCCGGCTTCGGAGGAGGCAAAGCACGGCCGGTTACTGTAACAGCTCCGCGGGCGCTGAGTCGCCGGTCCACCGGGCACCGCCCCGCGCCGCCGCCGCGGGAAGATGGCGAGCCGCAGTCTGCGCCTGCTGCTCCTCGTTTACGTGGGGTTCCTGAGCTGTAAGTGGCCGCGTCCCTGTCCCGCGGGGCTATCGCGAACCGCCGCCTCGGGGAGCTCCCCAGGCTTTCCGATCCGCTACGGCGCTGGGCTGTGGAAGGACGGTCCCTCGGAAATCTTTGTGTATGTTGAGGGGGATGGCTCCTAGAGGTGTCGCTTCCCCTCCCTCACCCTGGAGCGAGAAGAGCCAAATCGCGTCTCCAAGAGCGAAACGCAAACGAACGCGTTCCCTGCCACAGCCGGGGCGGTGTGCGCTGATTCTTTCCGTGTGTCTTTCCATGTTTTCGCGCAGATGTAACCTGTTTAAGGCCGGCCTGGTTAAGTGCAAGTCAGCGGCCGTCTGCCGCCGTGCAAACTTTAGGATGCGGGCTGCATAGTTTGTTTTTCTGATGGCCTTTGCAAGGTGAACGAACAAGGGGCGGGAGCGCGTTTTCTATTGCCAGCACTGGATGCTGCTTCTTCGGAACAGACTGGAAAAGGTTGTTAAGCATTGGAATGGGCTCTCAGGGAGGTGGTAGCATTCAAGACTTGAGTTTCCAGTATTTTTGTGGTCCTATCTCCTTAAAAACAAAAGGGTAAGGTTAGAATAAGTTGAGCAAAGATTCCCCAGCCAGAAAGCATGCATAAATAATAGGAAAAAGCAGATATGTGCAGCACATACCTGCAAAGAACCACAGAATTAACACAGTGTTAGTACTGCCAGTTGTGATAAGGCTGTCACTTTCAGATCATGTCTTACAGTGCTTCTGTTCTATGCTTTTTGTGTCTTACTGATATTTGGGGAGAGGGCTGTACATGAAAATAGTGTTTTGAAAAGACTTATGTAGCACCGTATTCCAATGCAATGACCACCTAGGACCAGCCCAGAATGGGTTCTCAATCCATTGTAGATGTGGAACATGGTACTGATGCTGTGTATATTTTGAGGTTTACCTTTCATTCCTCTTAACAGAATGTTACCTAACAGAAAGCTGTGTGTGTGTAAACTCCCTTTTTTTTTTTCAGAGTCCTGCAGTGGAGATACTTGAAGTTAATGCACATCTGATAGGTCTTTGGCTTGGAAATTTTTTTTCCTCTCTTTTTTCTCCTACAAGACCTTGTGGAAATGTTGGGCTGTTAAATGAACAGCTAGTAGCTAGTGCAGAAATTCTCTTTCACATAGTAACTAATAATAATAATGATAAACATGGTTTTCTTTTGGTTTTTTGTTTTGGTTTGGTTTGGTTTTCTTTTGGTTTTTTTTTTTTACTTCATTTATTCTTAATTGCATGATATATCTGAGCAGGTGAAACTGCTGTGATTTTTTTTTGGCGACAGGTTTCAGTGTGCTCAGGCTGCTCAGCCTTCTGGTTAGTTATCTGTTGGCAGTACTGGTTTGACTGCTAAGGAAATGATAGAGCGTGCAATACAGTGCATAAAGTCTGGTGCCTACATTGTTGTCAGACTTGGAGGTTTCTTCTTGGTGGGCTTTTTTTCCCTTCCTGTCCCAATCCCAAAGAAACACTAGGTGGAAAGCAAGTTTACAAGAAAGGTGCTGATAAGAAGTCTTTTCATGAAGAAAGTGATTGTAGGTGCATGGGTGTGCAAATGCCTATTGTTTGTGGGAGCCAGAGGAAACCCAGGAAGAAATCCAGGTAACCAGAAGTCTGCTGCTGCTGCTCCTGTGGCTGGAATGTGTTTACATAAACAGTAAGGCTGAGTAATTCAGGTGTCCAAGTCAGGCATATGGGCTGAGCAGTCTCTTATGTGGGACCCATGTGCTCTGGAGATGGTGGGGAATGGGCAGAAACTAGTGAGGAAAAGGAAGTAGTGGTTGATACCTCACAAGCAGCATAGGGGTTGGCCTCTTCTCCCAGGCAACCAGCAAGTGGCAGGAGGCCACAGCCTCAGGCTGAGTCAGGGGAGGACATCAGGAAGAACATGGAAAAGGTTGTTAAGCATTGGAATGGGCTCTCAGGGAGGGGGTAGCATTCAAGAAACAGCTGGATGTGGCACTCAGTGCCCTGATTGTGAAGGTGGTGATTGGTCAAAGGTTGGACTCAATGATCTTAGAGATCTTTTCCAGCCTAAATGGTTCTGCAATTCTGTGGTTAAATTGTGGAGCAGGTATAGAGGACTTTTTTGGTAGCTGAGCTGCAGAAATTAAAAGCTGTGTAAGTTGGTCACAAGGCATCAGCATAGCCAAGGCAGATGATGTTTGAATTGCTTTTCATTGAGAACTTGCTAAGAAATATTCATGACCTGCAGAAATTGTAGTTTCTGTGAGCTAATCTTCCCTTCCACCTTTAATTTAGGGAAAGTAAGGGAGCTGGGAGTCTTTAATCATGTTCTCTCTCAGTACAAGCTTCTGGAATTAACATCTCAAAGTTGTAAAAGGTGCCGCAGCATAAAAGACTTGTGAGCTCTGTTGGCAAGACAGGATATGTACAGAAATTGTTATTAACCATCATGGCTTCATGGGAGGAGATAGTATGTACTGACCAAATGACCTTTCTGAGAAGCATCTAGGTGTGATTTTTCTTAATATTAGTGCACATTGAAATTAGACTTCAGCTGGTGATGCTGGAAGCAAATGCAGTACAATATGTGTGTGTGAGGACAATGCAGAGGCAATAAATAGTAGTCTTACCTAAATATTTGATGGAGCTCACTGGGGTAGTTTGAGCAGTAAGTAAGATGATATTTTATTTGTTTTGGCTCAAGAAAACCCTACTCCTTAATTCTCAGAAATCTTTCACTCAGATACAGAGATTCTAGACCAAAGAAGCCTTTTTTTTCTTTTCCCCCCCAACCCTGACAAAAAGATCATAAAGCATGACTGCATTGCTGTAGGAATTGACAGTGGAAGTGTTTAAACTATGCTTTCTTGACTATATGTGATACACAACTGATGTACTCAAAATTGAGACTATTGTCAACCCTTAGCCTTTTGTTGAACCCTCTTTGTTTGCTGGATTTACTTGGTAGGAACTGATTTCTAAGTTAGGCCATATTCAGGTGAGATGGGATTCCTTAAATTTGTAAGACTGCATACTTCTCTAGTAATATCTGTTCAACATAATGCTATAAAGCAGACAGCCTGGTTTTGGAGGAGGAGTGGGGGAAAAGACATCAACTGAATGTTCATTCTCTTGCTGGTTTGGGTGAGAAGCAGTATTTCTTTGCTAAAGGCTGCTCAAGGTTTAGAAACATGCACAGACTCTTAGACACTACAATTTAAGTTGTAGGAGGATAATAAACTGCTAATATATAAACGAACAAATGAAAACTAAGTACAAAAAAGCAATGTTTGTTTCTAGTCTTCAGCCTAACATTTTTCATTTATGACTGTGATGAGACTGCACAAGATACCCAGATGCTTCTAAAACTGACACAAATTGACATGGTAGGAAAGACTATTTCTGTCCTTAAAAGGGATACATGCTTCTCTCTAGCTTATTTAATAACCTTTACAATTTCGACCTCTTGCTTAGATCCTCACGCCTCAGAAGAAACTGGCTGTGAGTTACTGGCTTGTCTCTCAGAAATCATGGCTTTTGCTGCATTTCAGCAAGTCATGCTGTTTTCCTTAAACCTGGGCATGCTGCTTAGAAGGGGCTCTGTATTCCTGAGAGGGCTCAGCCACAAGTGTTGCTGTTCTGTCTCCCTCCTGTCTCTCTCCAGCAGAGAGGAGGCAGAGAGAGCTCTTCCTTGGCTGGCCCCATGGTATCATTCTTCTAGGTTGCTGGCGCCACAGACTACTTTTGGATGCGCAAAAGAGAAAATGAGGGTGGCTGTCTTCCCTCACTGTACACAGGAGACCAGAAACATGCCTGGAAATGTTACATCAAGACAGTTGCAATCCCTTGGTTCTCTTTTAAGGTGGATTTATGCAAGAGGAGGACTTTGTTATTGCTTGGCCTCCGAGGTCCTGTTTTCTCAGCTTTAAAGTTGCAACAATTCTTTGTTCATGTTGTAGGATACATATTTCTGGTAATTGTGAATAGGGCATCTGGCATTAATAATGACAGTTAAAACTACCACTGTGATTCGCAGATCTAATTGAGCCTGGATGAGGTCTTCCCATTGGCTATTTAACTGAATTACACAAAGACATTTATGTGATTATTTCCTGTATTACACCTGTAATTCCTGCTGCAACCTGTTTTGGTAGCTTCCAAGTTCTGCTTCAGAAACTGGCTGATGCCAGTGCAAATGATTTGGTGAGAATACAGAAGTAGTTGTATTTTGACATCATCTTTTAAGTTGATTAATTTAACAGAACACCTGGTTTCATCTTTCATGACCTAGAGCTACCAAACTTGTCTGTGTTCACTGACTAACTCCAAATGTTATTTAGGGTGTGTGCAGACCTGTTTTTAAAGAAGTGAACTAAAAACATTACAGCAGACACTTACCCTTCCTCCAAGGGTGCCCCAGATGCTTTAATTTCTTCTCAAGTGCTAGTGGTCACTAGGGAGAAGTCCTCTTGTGAAGTACGTGAGAATCTTCTTGTACATCTGATACTAAGAAAATTCGGTTTCCTCATAAATTCACATAAGTAAATAATAGTAGTATTTCTTCACTGAAGATAGACAGTGACATGCATGTGAACCTTCTGCAGTAGCAGTAAGCAAGCTTCCTTTGTTCGAGGGGGAATAGATTTGGGTTGGTGGTGCTTTTAGAGAGCCAGGAACAACTAGTAATGTAGTTCTGCAGTTGGGATGTAAAAGTTTCCATCTGGTATGATCTACTTAGAATCCATCAACACTCAAAATGTAATCCTCATGTTGGAGCACTTCTGAAGACACTTGCTCCCTGCACATGGTGAACCCTTTTAGGAAAACTTTTCTTAAAGTAAGGCTTAGTGTCATACTTTCCCTTAGAAATGATAGAGGTGACTCCAGTACAAATGCTTATGTAAAGGAAGGTTACTTAGAAATGTGCACACAGCCAGAAATGTCCACATTGCAATATAAATATCTTGTATATTAAAGCAGTTGAAGCACAAGGTATGTATTTGTCCTTGCAGACTGTTTGCCAGGGCCATATGGAATGGCTAAACTCCATTGAAGTTATATAACGATATCAAGCAAAACAAAATTTGCATAAAATAGTGTCCTTGTGGATGTGTACAATGAGCTGTCATACTGCTGGTTTTTTCTTGCTTTGCTGGGGTTTTTTTTCTCCACCATGTTAACTTTGTGGCAGTTTTTCTCCACCATTTTAACTTTTTGGCAGTGTGGGAAAAGAGATGGTTTACAAGTTCTTACTGACTAGTTCAGTGGCTAGTTCAGTTCTAGTTCAGTACCATGGGGAGAGCACTTTAATGGAATCTGAGGAAAATGTTATGTGGAAGCTGTTTATTTTGTTTCAAGTCATTCATTCTATTCTGGTTAGCTCACGCCCTCTCCCACCCCACTTTTGATAAGCCAACTTTGTTACAGTTTTACTTTCTAGCACGCCTTCTCCCATCGCCAGTGCTTTTGAAAGAACCATCAGTTTCAGCAAAGCATTTCTGCAGAAAAGCCTATCACATCTTTCTCAAAGCACTGTGATTGTTCTGTAATTCAACTTCAGGAAGCTTAAAGCAAATATTATGGTGTCTTGTAATCAAGACAAATTATTTATTTCCTTCATCTAAATGCTGGGTTTTTTTAAAGAATGGAATATGTATTTCAAAGAATGAGACAGCAGATGAGGCTGGAGAAGCATTTGAATGGTTGCCATTGCTTGTGCTCACCTGTATTTCCAAAGTCACTTTTTTTCCTGGAGGACTCCAGCTAGTTTTGTCACCTCTATGCTCACAATATATCATCAAGCACTCAAGTACTTACATAAAATTTCTTAAACCAGGCAGAAAGTAAGCTTGGCAGCTGAACATCTGGTCCTGTTCACTTGTTGGTTTCTAACACAGTGGGAGGTGGAGGAGCTGAACCTGTTTGAATTATTCCTTTTTAGAAGTTCAAAACTTAGTTTTCAGTAAGAAATGGGAAAATAAAACTTGAATTGAAATAGCTACAATTTGATTCTGATTGTTTAAAGAGGTACAAAATGGTGAGATTTGAGCTGGAAAGAAGAGACCCTACAAGTATGAAGTTTCAATAGATATATTTCATAGCTCTTAGATGGATTAACTTCTTAAGGATTGAAAATGCTTTTGACCCCATCCAAACCATTGGATCAGATTCAAAGGGGAACAAAACATATTATTGTCTGGATGGAAAAATTATGTATTATTTTTTTTTGATACTAGATAATTTTAACAAAACAGGCTGTATTTGTTGTTTACAAACTTCTAATATACTACTTGGAGGTCATGATGGAAAATTCCTGAGAAATTACATTTCCTCAAATTAATATAATATACAAACCAAAATTATTGTATCTCAGCCTGCAGAAAGTGCCCAGTATGAACTGGGAGACAATCTTGGGAGTGTTATGCAGACTTGTGTATGTTTGTTAGAGTTGGACAAGCGTTTGTGTTTGGCATACTTGTAAAAATATGAGGAAAATATATGCAGTGTGAGAAATGACCTCTCACTTTAAAATTTCAAAGGTTTACTAAACTTTTTTCCTCTTTCTCTCAGGGAATTTTCTTCCATTTGTTGCTTAAGAGAGGATAATGATGATACTTATGAGACAAATGATGTGGCTGAGAGGAAGAGGAGGAGGAGGGGGAAGGGTGCAGTTGGGCATCCTGTTAGCTGGGGGGCTTTCTCTTGGTGAGTGTAGAGATACCATGTGATTTTGGCTGGGGGAAGACGGGGGAGGGAGGGGCTGGTCACTGGAGCTAGGCTCAGCTCCTTGCTCTCTCTTGCTCTCGGGACCAGAGAAGAATGGTCAGGCTGGTGCTGCTGCGGGAGAATTCGCTGCCTCCACAAAGTTCTGTTCTTCGCTGCTTCTCCTACTGGGGGTGAGCCTTTGATCGTAAGAGGGGCTGTTGTACTGGTGCCTTTTCAACACCCGACCCCGCTGGAAAGGACCCTCACCATCAGCTCTGGTGCCTTAGGAGAAAACCCGGGACCCCAGCCCACTGCGGAGGAAGCATCTCCTGGCTGCCACTGTGCAGCTCCACTGTCTTCTACCACTGCTTTGGGCTTTTTGCTACACTTTAACCTAACAGCCCGTGCCCACCCGGACATGCCGCGGCTCCAGAGTTTTTGCTACACCTTGTTTTGTCACCCCAGTTGTGATCGCCTCTGCTGTTCCAGCCTTCTACTCCGAGGTTCCTGCTATAATCCATATTGCCGTCTAGAGGGGCACCGGGACTGGCTACCCCCACCCCCGCCATGAGTTTGTAAAGGAAGCCCCTTTTCAGTCTCTCCTGCCAGCCCACCCGCTATTGCCGCTTGAACCGGTGAGGCGGCTGAGCTCATGCTACAGCGCCCCATGCAGCTGTGGGGGAATCATCGCACCTGCCCGGCCAGGGGCCAACAGTGCCCCTGCCGGCTGTGACCATAACTACACCAAAGGGGAGACCTTGGTGGACGAGAGAAAGCTGTTATTGGGTCTCCAGGGTTCTTTTCTGTTTGTTGCTGCTGTTGTTGTTATTTGTTTGCATTTGTGAGAAACGACTGCTCACTTTAAAAATTTTTAAAAGTTTATTTTAACCTAAACAAAAAATACAACAAAAGGACTAAATAAGGAAAAACAGCACTGGAAGCCTCCTCGTGGCTGTCTACCACATGGCTGGCTCATCTTCAAGATGGATTCTTCGTCTTTTATATCTCTAGCCCCTCCTAG
>VXBC01006162.1:90341-116871 GCA_013399945.1 Ploceus nigricollis
CCCTTCTCTGCCCATTCTTTTTCCTTCTCCTTGTTAATTTTCTGTCTTTTCTATTCTTCCTTAGTAGGGCAACATCCTTTTCACTACCAATGAATGGTTCTCAGATATAATACTTACCTCATTTCACATAATTCCATCCTCAGCCATCTGTTTTAGAAGAATCCCCTGCAGTTCTCCCTTAGTGGAATGCAACAATGAGGTGTCCAAGAGTGTATGGGAATTTTTTCTTTCTTTGAGTTAAAACTAGATAAATCTTGATTATCGTCCTTCCCTTTTCAAGAATTTGAGATAATTGCCAATTACTGTACATATTTTTTACCCTGTAGAATCTGTAAGTGGTGTTCTTCAGAAAATATGCATGCCTTGTAATAGGAATGTTATGGAAAATACGCTTACGGATTAATAGATGTCTCCCCAGTTATAAACAGACATTACCATAGCATAAAATGTTTACTGTTTATATAGAACTTCTTACATGTAAATATCATTATACCATTGTAAAAAAGAAATATTACTTATTTTTTACAGATGCCGGAACCTGGAGAAAAAAGATGAAATGTTCAAGGCCAGCCTTGGTCTAGCTCTTCGTTTTTACTCTTTCTCGTAGGCAATGTCTAACTTGTATAGTGTGAGGTGGTCTCAAAAATATTGCTTGTAGCTGCCAAAGCACATGTGGAATCACAAATGTTTATTGTTGAATTGTCTTTTTTTGCTGTCCCCTTGCAGATCCTGATATGTCTGGAATCTCCATTGAAACAGATAACAAAAATGTAAAAGCAGAGGAGTTTAAGGGTACAGTATGGGCATTGTTGTGATAATTTTATATATATACACAATACATGAAAACTATGTATACAGAAGCTGTGCAGCTATTGAAGTTGTCTTCCTCTTTCCTGAGCAGTTTGTCCCTACTCTCGCCACTGATTCTGTTATCTTCTGTTATTCTGTTATCTTGGTCTTGTCCCCATTTTCTCTTACTCGAGGTGGACCTAGGTCCACCTACTCTGGGGACCTAGTTGCTCCCCAGAGATCCTTTTCAACCTCACCTGTTCTATGGTTCTATGACTTGTTTGTCAGTCCTGTAACTTCTGCCTGGTTTCCTTCCACACAATATCATGGGAGCTTATGGAAAGGAGAAACATTAAATGTCTTACAAGACAGAAAAGTGAGGGACTAGAGAGAACAGCTATAAGTTAGTTAATTGTAAGTAACAATAATTTAATGGCTATTTTTACTTGTCAGTAGCTGCAATGGCTATTTACATAGTTATATATGTATATATATGTATGTATGTCATATATAAAATAGCAAATTACTTCCAATAATGGGGTGGAGAACTTACAGAGGCAAAGAGGAAAACCTATTTGCTGGGTAGATGAGAAAGGGGAGTGCTGTAGTGTGAGGTTTGTGGGTTATGTGGATTTGTTTTTTGAATTTGGTTGGAGTGGAGAGAGGTGGGAATTTGGGATCAAAAAACCTGTTCTCTGGGCTTTAAACCTTATTCAGCTTCTTGAGGTAATAATCAAATATTTTAGAGGCCTCTAAAATTGTCATCTGGACTTCTGTAAGTATTCTTCTCTTGACAGAATGCATTTAGAGCTCAAGGCAGGCAAAAGCAGAGAGAAATGCTTTTGCATTTCTGCAGAGAGGTAATATTAAAGCTTGATTAGGTTCTGTCTTTTTATATGGTATATGGCTTGTATTTTTTCTTTTGTTATTTGTACATTGAATGGAATCATTGAAAAGTTTAGCACAGCNCACTATGACCCTGTCCAGCGTTCTGCACCTCCTGCCCGAGCGCCCACTCACCTCGTGTCTGGCCGCCCGTTTATGCAGGAGCCGTGCCTTTGCTCCGAAAGCTGCGAAGGCTGCCCTCGGCGGGGCACGTGCGTGCGCCACCTGCCAGCTGGACGTCGACAGCCCGCTCTGAGGTTCCGCTAGGAACGCCCATTTTTTCTCTCAGTCCCCCCCCCCCCCCCCCNTGGAGAAAAAAGATGAAATGTTCAAGGCCAGCCTTGGTCTAGCTCTTCGTTTTTACTCTTTCTCGTAGGCAATGTCTAACTTGTATAGTGTGAGGTGGTCTCAAAAATATTGCTTGTAGCTGCCAAAGCACATGTGGAATCACAAATGTTTATTGTTGAATTGTCTTTTTTTGCTGTCCCCTTGCAGATCCTGATATGTCTGGAATCTCCATTGAAACAGATAACAAAAATGTAAAAGCAGAGGAGTTTAAGGGTACAGTATGGGCATTGTTGTGATAATTTTATATATATACACAATACATGAAAACTATGTATACAGAAGCTGTGCAGCTATTGAAGTTGTCTTCCTCTTTCCTGAGCAGTTTGTCCCTACTCTCGCCACTGATTCTGTTATCTTCTGTTATTCTGTTATCTTGGTCTTGTCCCCATTTTCTCTTACTCGAGGTGGACCTAGGTCCACCTACTCTGGGGACCTAGTTGCTCCCCAGAGATCCTTTTCAACCTCACCTGTTCTATGGTTCTATGACTTGTTTGTCAGTCCTGTAACTTCTGCCTGGTTTCCTTCCACACAATATCATGGGAGCTTATGGAAAGGAGAAACATTAAATGTCTTACAAGACAGAAAAGTGAGGGACTAGAGAGAACAGCTATAAGTTAGTTAATTGTAAGTAACAATAATTTAATGGCTATTTTTACTTGTCAGTAGCTGCAATGGCTATTTACATAGTTATATATGTATATATATGTATGTATGTCATATATAAAATAGCAAATTACTTCCAATAATGGGGTGGAGAACTTACAGAGGCAAAGAGGAAAACCTATTTGCTGGGTAGATGAGAAAGGGGAGTGCTGTAGTGTGAGGTTTGTGGGTTATGTGGATTTGTTTTTTGAATTTGGTTGGAGTGGAGAGAGGTGGGAATTTGGGATCAAAAAACCTGTTCTCTGGGCTTTAAACCTTATTCAGCTTCTTGAGGTAATAATCAAATATTTTAGAGGCCTCTAAAATTGTCATCTGGACTTCTGTAAGTATTCTTCTCTTGACAGAATGCATTTAGAGCTCAAGGCAGGCAAAAGCAGAGAGAAATGCTTTTGCATTTCTGCAGAGAGGTAATATTAAAGCTTGATTAGGTTCTGTCTTTTTATATGGTATATGGCTTGTATTTTTTCTTTTGTTATTTGTACATTGAATGGAATCATTGAAAAGTTTAGCACAGCCCAGATGCCAAGCCAAGTTCTCCATGAGTAGCAGCACTAAGGGATGGTAGGGCCGATAGACAGTTGCTGAGTGCAGCTGGTCTGAAATGCATTTTCCTTTTTTCCTCTAACTGTTCTTACTGTAGAGGAGGATGGTCAGGCGCTGGGACAGGCTCCCCAGGGGAGTGGTCATGATATCAAGCCTGACAGAGCTCAAGGAGCATCTAGGTGACACTCCTAGTCATGGTTTTGTTTTGGGTAGTATTGCAAGGAGCAGGGAGTTGGGCTCACTGATTCTTAGCGTTCCTTCCAACTTGAGATATTCTATAATTCTATCACCAGTGATAGCATCCAGACCAGATGTAAATCCAAATTAAATATTGTGCAGATATCTCCAAGATTCCAGATGGCTTTTGCAGGCCTAGCAGTACCAGTGCTGATGCACAGTATCCTGTGGACCTACCTTAATGCAAGTCAAGTACACCTGCTCTGGAAAATACCTCTCCCTGACTCCATTACTATGGGAAAAAGCAGGAGAGGGGAGCTATAATTAAGGATGATTTTATTATGTTGTCTCTGTTCTGTGCACACTCCCTTTCTTCCATCCATTCCTTTTCTTTGAATAAGATTAGTGGGTGGGCATCAGTGCTAGGTTTTTTCTGAAACAAAAACATGTGGCATGCAAGAAAGGGGCAGCTCATTTGAGACAGAGGTGACTTGTTCAGCTGAGAACACTTCAGCTGAGCTGTCTCTGTGTCAGCTAATAGAGACCAGCTCATTTGACAAGCCGACTGTCACAAGGCCAGTAACAAAAGCAAGCTGAGCTTGAATGATGGTTTTTCTTTGTTAGAAGGATACAAAAACAAAATGGAAAGGAAACTAGCAAATCTTAAGATGCAGGAAGCCTCCACCCATACACTCAACCTGAAGTCAGGAACCTCAGACTTCCTGAGTGCACAGTATGTTTTTCAAAACAGCCAGTGCATGTGTAACATGTTTCTGGCAAGGAATGCCCTCCTGCCTCAATTTTTCTTTCAAGTCTGGATATTTTTTTCCCTTATGAGATATCACCAAGGCTACCAGTCTGGATTTTTGTTTCTTTTCAGAGCAGACCTAGGAAATCAGACTCTGAAGGGCAAAGGAATGGATCTGTCTGCAGCTCTTAATTACCTTCCAGCCTCATTTGTTTAGACTGGAAAGGAGGATGATGATTATTTATGTTTGAGCAGTGCATGTTGGCATTATGAAAGCTAGACAGGCCTTGCCAAAACTATAAAGGCTTTTGCTCCAGATATTGTAGCCTGTATTGGAAAATTAGTAGCTTACAGGTAGCAAGGTCTATATTGCATTTGTTTCTTTAACCATCTTACTGGAATATTTTTCATCTCCATTAAGTTATACATTTAAACAGAAAAGCTATTGATACTGAATTCAGAGTGGTAATTCAAAAAATATGTTTATAACAGGGTCAGAGTCCTCTTTTTTAGGGATGATCTGCTCAGAAATGTTTAAACTAAAATGAGGGTAGTAATAAAGAATGTAATTGATAAAGTAGATATTCCCATGTTAGATGGGGAAAGTAATAAACTCTGTCCAGCATGGGAATTCCCAGCATCTGAAGTTTGACCCAAAAGCCACTGAAGTATAAGAAAATTACTGGCTTCTTTTTCCCCACTATGTGTAAATCTGGAGAAGCATCACTTTGAGAAGTAGATCTGGCCATTGCTGACTGTACAAGTTCTCTTGAAGGAGGAACATGAATTTCATGGAGCCTGAACACAATACTAAAATCTCTAATTTTCTCTTTCGTCTTTATTTTTTTTTCTTCCCTCTAGAGGCTATCCTTAGTTGCAAACACAAATTTTCGAAAGGGATGAGTTTAAGAATAGAGTGGAAGAAAATCCAGTCTCAAGGAGTCTCATTTGTCTACTACAATAGTGAATTTACAGGTACAGTACTGCAAACGGATGGTTTAACATGTCATTCTCTAGCATAGTTATTGACTCTTTCTTGGGGAACAACACCAAGAATAAGACTGAACAAGAAGGCTCTTGACTGTTCATATAGAAGAGCTGTCCTTTTGAGAAAGAGAATTCTTCTCCGGGGAATAAAAAGCCATTTCTTTATAAAATCATCAATTATTAGTTACCTTTTAATTAAGTTAAATATAATAAAATTAAAGACTAAGAAAAATGGTACTGCAGATTCCTTGGGATTTTTCAACAGTGAAATTACATGTGGATATAAACTCCCCTACACTACTGCAGGCTCTGCACTCCTATCCTAAAAAGAGGTTTCTGAAGCCTCCTGTAAAGCAGGAGGCTTAGATATGAATAATGCAGCATTTTTTATATACATAAAATATAAACTCAGCTGTATATTATAAATTATTTGTATTCTCTTCAGAAGTAGAATTTCTCTTTGTATGTTTTGAAAAGGACTTACTTCAGCTTTATGTGTTGGAGAACATATGTGTCTCTGTTACATTGTACACAAAAAATGAAGGTTGAGAAGTAAAATAAAAGCACAGAGATTTTGTTAGTTTGTAGAGCTTGCAGATGTGTTGACCTTGATGAACTTGGGTTTTTCTGCATATATTTAATTTAGAGAAACACTGGAACTTATGCTTCTGTGTGTGCATGTAACTTTCATAATAAGCTGTAGAATTAAAAAAACGTATTCCTTGTAAGAAGTCTGATGGCAGTATTTGTGCTAAATCCATCAAGTTTTTCTTGCCAAGTTAAAATGTCAAATACTCTACTGTGGTCTCACTCACAACTTTTTCTTTAAGGTAATTACGTTAGTGATTGCCATGTCTCTAGTGGAAAGGGATGTCTTTCAGTCACCTCACTACTGCTATATGTATTTTCTTGAAACACCTGCAGAAAAATGCATTCCATCTTCCAAGTGGATAATGTATGGCAGATGGAGGTTTTTTGAATTGAAGGTGGTTTTTTGGACTAAATGGAAGGTTCATACTGTTTTGAGAAAGGGATTACATATTGCTCTTTGCTGATAGGTAACTAACACTGAACAAATGAGCAATAGTTTCATGTACAATATGATGTAAAATATCAATAAATTGTACATGATTCCAGAATAAGCCAATGAGCCATAGATGTTTGCTTCAGACTGAACTAGGGGAAATTTATGTTAGATATACAGAGGAAATATACAAAGGGAGTTCTTCCCTGTGAGGATGGTGAGGCACTGGCACAGGTTGCCCAGAGAAACTGTGGCTATCCCATCCCTGGAAGTGTTCCAGACCAGGTGGGATGGGGCTTGGAACAACTTGGTCTAGGGGAAGGTGTTCCTGCCCATGGCAGTGGGGATGGAACAAGATGATCTTCAAGGTCCCTTGCAATCCAAACCATTCTGTGATTCTATGATTCTATAAGGAAAGAGCAGAAACCTGTCTGTCTGTTCTCCCTAAAGGTGATCTTCGAGGCCGAGCAGAGATGCTGAATACAGGAATCCGAATTAGGAATGTGACTAGAAGGGATTCTGGGACCTACCGCTGTGAAATCAGTGCCAAGAGTGAAGAGGGGCAACGCCTGGGAGAGGCTACTATTACTCTCACAGTATTGGGTACAAACTTTATTACTTAGGCTTTTTAAAGAAACTGGATGATGAAGTGTTGGGATGTTGAAGGTAGAGTTGTCCACACAGTGTGTGGCTGCTGGGTTTTTGGGTCTTCTTCAGGCTGGGTTTATAAACACACTTGCACACGAACATTCTACAACATCATAAAACAGCTTGGCAAAGGTCACACTTGCATTAGAAAGGGACATAACTAGGGTTTTATTAAATCAAAGTGAGTTTCAGTTCTCAAAACTGAAATCGCTCAGTGTCTGAGAATCTGGATAAGATGATCATGATGTTTGGCACTGGAAAGTCAGCATCTCTCAACATTTATCAAATATTCATAAGCAAAAGTTCATTCCAATATGCTACAGTCTCCTCCTGGTTTTGGAAGGAGAGAATTTTTGTGCAATGACAGCCAGAGAGCTGGCAATCAGTGGACTTTATTTACAGGAGAGATGGTGGTGCCTGCTGGGGAGCAGTTGTTCTTTGTGGGTCTTTGTTTTCTTTCCCAGTTAAGGAATTGATGGAAAAGTGAGTACTGAGCACATTGTTCTCACATTTGGTTTGGTATTTGTTGCACTGGATGAGTGGTAGAGGCCAATAGTTTTCCTTTTTTACCTGTACAGGGACAAAAGAAAATACTTACTTTTGTAGATTCTATATTTGTCCTATTAAAACTAATAATAATTGATCATTCAAAATTATACATAAAGGTTCTAAGTTCTTCATAAAAGATGATAAATGCATGAACTTCTGATTAGCATCAACAATGAGGTAACCCCACTTTCTTCTACTTTCCCAACAGCTTTCCTGTTTTAAATGTGGCTTCTTGATTTAAAGTTGAAATCTTCAAGGCCAAAGAAGAAAAGGGGGGGGGGAGCATGTATTGTTTACAAACCTTTTTGAAAGTTAATGTGAATTAGGATTTCATTTGGTTTTCTTTACTTCTGCTTTTTATCTTAAAATCAACCAAGAAAAAACTATCAATACTAGTTAAGGTGTCAGTTGTTCTTTTAATGTTCCATGGATGCCTCTTCACCATTATTTTTCTTCTATATAATGTTAAGTACCAAAAAATAAAAAATTAAGTTTCTTTTCTGTTCACATATTAAAAATCAAAAAAGAGATGTTCATCTTCATAGGAGAAGGAACAAACAGTTCACCTGCATCTGTGTGGGGGAATGTTCATTTTTAATTTAAACTGGAATGTAGTAACCAATTGGTTTTGGTCCTCAGACTGGGGTTTATAAAGTACCTATGATGACTGACAATGTCTCGGTGAATCTTTCTGACATTCACTTCTCAAAAATTGACTCCTTTTAATACAAAAACTCTTTCCTCTTCCTCACTTTCATTTTTAAATACTAGGGTAGGGAAGGGGCCAATTGCTGGACTACAGATTCCAAATTATCCCATCTGTCTGTGAACAAGAGGTTGTATACAAGAAACGAAGTGAAACAAACTCTCTGGGGTTGGATGAAAATGCACAGATTGGAGACATCCTTTACAGAGGATGACACATGATATGGTGGGGGGAGGCTGGCAGTAAGCACTTCTTTCATTTTCAGCAATTCATAAATTTTACTGTGCTATCAGTAGCAGGATTCTGCCTTCCAGCCCTTCTCCTACACCTCATTTCATTGATGTGGTAGTTATCAAACTTGCACAAGTGCTCACCTCCTCACAATGACTGTCAGCCTGCTGTCATGTTATCATGATCCCATTAGTTAAGTTCTTAGAAATGCCCCTGCCTGAATTAAGGTGCAAACAAGACCATATGCCAGTGACAATAGTATGGGGTTTATTTAATAGTAAATATATGAGGGAAGGAGAGAGAGAGAAATAGGAAAGGAGGGACAGAGAGTAATAGGGACAGAATAAGGAAAATACCACCACTCCACGGATCCCAATGATGTTTCACTGATCCTCTCCAGCTGTTCTTCTTGGTGGTGAAGGTCCCCCCTGAAAGCATTGACTCTAATTGGTTAATATACACTCAGGCTAGGTAGGAAAATCCAGGCTTCTCCCTTAGGGGGCAGGGGGAGTTTGCCATTGTCTCTTACAACAGACTGGATTTGTTGCATCACATGCAGTCCTGTAGTGCAAGGCTTCAGGAATGACAATGGGGAGCACTTTAGGGGGCTTTTGATGGATTAAGGCACCCCCTCAGCTGCCTCTCACGTGAATGTCCCATGGATGTGGCCTTCCCAAGGTTGGGGGTTCCATAGCCAGTTTATGTAAGGGAGGATGGGTTCCCTGCCCCTGAGCAGAGGTTACAACACACCAAAGCTTCCTCCCCATACATCGGCTGGGAGGGAAATCTGTGCAAACCTGCTCCGAACAAATGGGTCTGTGGGCTACTGTGACACCTATAGCTGGTCTATAGCTGCACAGATAATTAGGCCATAACAGATAGCAACTCAACCAGCCTAGCTCGTTAGAGAATAAGGGGTAAACAAGTCACCAGGTTTTAAGTCGATAGGCTGAATTCAAGTTCAAACAAGGGGACCCCAGCCAATCCCTTTGAACCAGGAATGCACCCGTATCATTGGCCAGTGAGCTGGGCAGAGTTAAGACCTTTGACCAATAATATCTGTAAGCATGGGAAATTCAAAGCCCCTGTATAAGAGGGCACGCATCAATAAACTCTGACTGTTGCTGCATGAACCTTGGTGTGTATATGTCGCATTCCTGTCTCCACCATCAGTGACAGTCTACGGCCTCCCTCACTCCAAAGCAAGCCTGAGATGATTCTTAGCATGGCTGCTGGGTTTGGCTCACATTCTTTTCCTTGTTTACTTCCTTGTTTCAGGTGATTGAAGAATGAGTTTTCACTTTATTTAATCTCAGCACTTTGACTTTCAGTCCACAGTCCAAGTCAGGTATCTTTAGGGAGGCTTCTTTGGTTGTAGCTTCTTTATACAGTTTTTGTTAAAATGGGCAAAACTTTATATCAATGTTTGAGGCATGAACTATTTCAGACTCTGACACATGTGGACAGTATAAGTACATGTGTAACAAGTTCAATTTCACTGTCCAGTTGCTCCGACTACTCCAGTGTGTGAGGTACCCAGCTCCGCAATGACAGGAACAGTCGTGCAGATGAGTTGTAAGGAAACTGAGGGCTCCCCTCCGTCTGAATACCAGTGGTACAAGAATGGTGTTGCCTTGCTGGAGAAGACAGGAACAGGCAGTGCTAGAGCAGCAAACATAACTTACACCATGAATAAAAGGTCTGGCACTCTGGTAAGTGTAATAACCAACTCTGTCATAGACAGCTATCAGGGAGACCAAATTTACTGTTCAGTAAAATGATGCACAGGGGGTCTAAATCCAAAAATTCACAAGGTCTTTGTTGGAGGTCAATGTCATGATGAAATGTGCTGAGAAATGTAGAAGGTGGTTTCTGCCTCAAACCAGTGACAAGCCATAGACATTGAATGATACACATTACTGGGTGAGGTGCAAGGCTGCAGTAGTGATAACTGAGAATCTAGAAATACATGACGAATTTTACCTTTTCAGTTGGTAAACTAGTGCCATGTGAGAGTGAAGTTTTGGTATGGCAACACAGATATATTTGACAGAACCTTAAAATTTGGAATAGTAGCTTCATACACTTCAAGAGTAGTGCAGCACTTGGGGCAGTACAGAATCTCTGCAATCCAGTGCCATTTACAAGTTCCCATCTAGGACCTGTGAAGTCAGTGGGAATGAGTTGGGACTGTAAGTAAGCTTAGTTCTTCGTTTTAGTTGTAGTTTGTTTTGTGGGTTGTGGTGTTGGGTTTTATTTTCCTTCAGAGCTGGCTGTCTCTCTCATTCTTCCCCCATTAGCTGATCCTTCAAAAGAACTTGATGTTACTTAGGAAGCTGAGATTTTTCAGAAGTAAAGAGTTGTTCTAAGTACACTACTGTTGTGCAAAATCAAACATGGAAACTGAACTATGACTATGCATTCAGATGTTCTGAATGCACATCACGGAAATCAGGTGGACTACTCAAACTTACTAATCACTTCTGAAAATATCTAGGTATGGCATACATTAAAAAGAAACAGTTAACAAGTCTAATGATTAAGAAAATAGAAATACTGGAATTGACAAATGAGGTCAGTTTCTATCCATCTCTTTGTTACGGATCAAGTGAGAGCTTTAGAAAAGCCCTGCCTTTGGCTTAGATTTTTTGCAGCAGCTCTACTTAGGTGACCTGCACCTAAATCACTCTGGCTCACAAGTTCTTAAGAGTGGACAGTTAGGTCTATTATAAAATGGGTTACTTATTGAATTTGCAGAAGGTAACACACAAGAGGCCTTAAACAGTTATTTATTACACAGTGTAAAATAAAAGAACTACTAGTATATTACATAAAATAGTGCATGACATTAAGGTACCTATATTACAGCTAGCGAGGAAATAGTATAGGTTAGGAGTCAATGTAACTTACCACCAAATTGCTGATAGCGTACACAGAGTCCTTACACTCAGCCCCCAGGAGAGTAACCACAAAGTGGGGTACTGACTCTGGAGGGGAGACCCCACACATTTCCAGGGAATGTGCAGAAGATTTCTGCTTTGTGAAAATATGGTGTAGCTTTTATAATTTGTAAAGTGAAGTGTATGTCAGTCAGAAATTCCAGCTTGTCTTTCCACATCTGCTTCCACAGCAAGATGTTTACTGTCAGCTGAAAGCATCAATACCATGGCAATGAAATAATTCACTACAAGATAAACTGTCCTGATTGAGTTACTTCACCAAGGCTCATGTGAGGCTCATGTGAGAGCAAGATGCTCTGAGTTATTGCACCAGCTAACAAGTAAGAGATAAGCTCTTCTGTGGTTGGGGGGAAATGTCCTGCTACAGTCTCATTTTAATTTCATTTTCATTTTTACAGTAGTAGTATTTGATAAATTGTATGGTTTAGCATTTCTCTGTTGGAAGAAGACAAAGTGCATTTTTGGAGGGTTGAGAACCACCCAAACAACTCTTTACTTCTGAAAAATTCAGTTGACAATGCATTTTAAGTATTATGTGTCAAGTTTTTTGAAGGATCAGTTAATGGGGTTGTTGTTTTGATAAAATGAAGAAACTTTGATTTCAAGTATTCTGAAATAAGAGCATATCTAAAAAAGTGGATATTATTGGAAAGTTCTGGTCCACTGAAAATTAATTTCCTTGTAGATACACTCCACTGAGTTAAATGTCCATTTAAAGGAACCTCATAGGCAACAAGTAGAAGTTGAAGGACGAGGGAATGTGACTAGGGAGCTGTTACAATGTTGAAATGGACCAGAATTTCTTACTTGCCTTCAGGGTTTTTTTGGGTTTCATTTGTTTAAAACAAACAAATCTACATTGACATGTCAAAATTTCTATCCTACAGGATTTTTTTCCCCTGTTCTGATAATGGTTTTGGACTCTTTCTTAACAGCTGTTTAATACAGTTACAAAGAATGACACTGGAGAATATTTCTGTGAAGCCTCCAATGGGATTGGATTATCTCAGAAATGCTCAGTGAAGCGAATGCAAGTTGGTATGTGTTAAAGAAAATAATGGCAGAAAACAGTCTTGCAGTAGGATTTATGTAATTGCATGGTGTAACTAAGAATCTAGGACCAGATTGAATTAAATATTTTTATTTGATTATGGCATTTGGGGGGAGGAGAAATAATAAGTTCCTTATCGCAGTAATTAGCTTTTAGATTGCTAAACACTGAACTTCACAGAAAAGCGTCAGCTATATGAGAACTTTAATATTTCCAAATGCTTTTGTGGAAGGCTTACAGAAGAGTGTGCTAGTCCACTGGGGTGTTTTCTTTACATAAAGCCTCCCTTTTGGGATTCATTCATGGGAAATCTTAATGTAACAGTCTGTTAGTTTCAGTAATAACTGAAAATTTGTGAGGCTTTTTTGCAAAATACACAACTGGTTCTTGCAGATATCATAGCAAAGCAAATGGTAACAAATCCTAATAACTACTGCAGGGAAGATCCTGTCCAAGTGTTCCATAAAGCAGCACATGGAACTGCAAAGTTCCATATGGTGCTTTCATGGAACTTAGCTGAAAGACATTATGTCATGGGTTTTAATGCATTCTTGGTGGACTATGAGCAAATGTTCCTCAAGCTACTAAGATAGAATCGCTTTGTGAAAATATGCACTAAGTCCTAAACTGCTGTCAGCCTAAATTGTACAAAAATTTGTTAGGTTTTGGGGTAAAAATCTCAACCATATATTAAAATATGCCTAAAGTTGGGATCCAAATAATTGGAAACATAACAAAAACCTATGAAAATGTTTCTGCTTCTTGATAATTTTGGTTTTCCTAAAATGAATGATAGTCTGAAGCTCTTAGTGATTATATCAGGATATGGCTGTGGTCTTTGTCATGATTGAAGTCAAGCCATCACCTTCAAAATAAAAATGACCAGATGTTTCAGTAGCTTGGTATAGAGTTTACCTTCAAGCAACTCAGCTTTATTGTGCTGTATTTTAAAAGCCTTGTTATTTAAAAATTTAAAAATCATTGCATTTCAAATAACTCATTTGAAGAGTTCTTTAGAAGTGGAACTCAATTGCCATCAGCCGTTTCAGTTGTGTTAAGCAAATTAACTATATGAAAATACTTGCTTTAACACTTACAAAGATTTCAAGATTTTTTCCTCAGAGACATATGACTTGAGTAATACTTATCTGGGGTAGATATGATAAGGAATATGTTTCCCTTGGTCCTTCTTATTCTTTCCTTACTTTTGACCCAAACTAAGTAGTTGATGTGTACCAAACACTTCTGTTAAAGTGGCTGTGGCACATTAGTGCTTTTTTACTGCTTAAATACATCTAACTGTTACTAATTAACTTATGCATCTTGGGTCAAAGCCTACCTATAGATACAAAAATGCCAGTGGTAATTAGGGAAAAATCCAGCCAGTAGAAATTTTTACAATTTAGAACAGAGGACTTCTGCTTTATAATTACAGATGACCTTAATGTAAGCGGTATCATTCTGGCTGTAGTTTTTGTGGCTCTGGTGATGGTGCTGTGTGGCCTTGGAATATTCTATGCCCAAAAAAAGGGCTACTTTGCAAGTAAGTAGAATAAAATCACTCCTTCCTTGAGTCAAAAAATGTCTTTATTAGTCACTCTTTCTTGCCTAGAGAAGCTGTGGATGCCCCATCCCTAGAAATGTTCAAGGACAGGTTGGAGGGAGTCCTGAGCAACCAGATCTAGTGGAAGGGGTCCCTGCTTATGGCAGGGAGTTGGAACCAGATGATCTTTAAGGTCCCTTCCTACCCAAACCATTCCATGACTTTATGATTCTGATGATGTCCCCTTTCCATAAAGGTTCTAGCTCCATGGTACTAAAGCTGGAGAACATTAAAACAGCAACATTTTGTGCAGACATTTTTATTCTGCCAACATCTACTGCAAAAGGTACTTTGAAAATGACATGGAGATGTTTGTGCAGTTGCTTAAGGCTACCAAACAACAACCTAGGGAAAGCAACAAGCCTGACTCTGGTTCTTGGAACCTCTCCACCCTAGTTTTGATAAGGAATGCCTAAGAAAGGCAAAATAAAATTAAGCCCATTTTAGTAAACAGTGCCTGACCAACTAAATTCTGATGAAAGGGAAATGAAATTAACTGTCTTCTTCCTCTGGGTCATGGAAAAATTTGCTTTTAGGGATTGCTGCATAAAGCTTGACATCCAGCAACCCTCGCTGTAGCCTTTACATTGGTACCTATAGGCTTGAGCACAACAACAACAGATGCCAAACATTGGGGTCTGTAAAGGTCAGCTGCCTGAAATTACCAGGGGCTACAGAGCTGCTCATTAGAGTTCACTTGGAGCTTCATTTACCCTTGAAAGCAACCTAATCTTTCTTCTGCCTAAACTCACTACACCAAAAAGAGACATTTGGTTCAGAAACCCCTTCTAGAAACTGAAAAGCTGAATATTCTAGGAATAACTATTTCAAAGAACTTTAAATCAGCTAAGGAAACTGTTCTTGTGCTAATTCTTTTTTCTTTCTTTCTTTCTTTTTCAGAGGAAAGTTCTTCCCAGTAAGTAAGCAAGTAGTACATAAATCACTGCAAACCTCATTTACATTTCAGATTATTTAGTAACTATAATGAGTTTTACAGCCTTTCTAACATGATTTTTGTGCAAAAGCTTTCTTGACACTGAGATAAACCTGATCCTCCACAGTAGCTGCTCTCCTTAATAGAAACCAGTGTGCTGGTCAGAAAGTGAATCATTACATTACTGTGGTAAATACACAGAGATGTGTCTTTTTACATAGTTATAGCTTACACTCCTAACTCAGCTATTCATGTGTCTCCTCTTCAAACTAGACAAAAGACAATCAGAACCAAATTGAACTGCTCTCATATCCATATCTACAAGTTATTTCAGGAAGTGTTTTGTAAAAATATAACTGGTGGAAACTTTCTTACTGTGCCTGGTCTATTCCTTTGATATGGATTTATTTCTCTCAAATTTCTTAGTAGCAAGTCAGAATTCCTCAAGCTATTTTAGTTCTGGCCATGAGCTAGACAAAAAGTGTAACTGGAAGACTTGGAAAGACAAGCTAGAGAAGGTGTTTGGCAGTGGTTTATGAGATAATGACTGACATCTAAAAGCATTCAATAGATTTGTTACTGTAAGTTTTTTCTAAGAGGAGGGGAAAAAATCCCTGAGGATTGCTGGAAATTTGGAAAAATGCATTCATATATAAGGCTCCCAAAGGGGTAAACCCAACACTGGAAAAGTTGCTATTTAACCTGTATTCCTTTCCTGCTCTGTTAACAGAAAGAAGACGAATTATCAATCTACCAGTGAAAAGGCAAGTCTTTTGTGTTCACTAGTGTGTTTTAAAAGCTTTAGATATCTTCAAAGTTCCTTAGATCTGTAATGTCTTTCCACATGTACACAAACTCCTCACTCCTGCTGTGCCCATACCTGGCAACACTTTGTCTGCATTTACAGCTTCCTATTGCATAGTCTTAAGTGCAACACAGCTGCAGCACTTTGCTCCATACTTTGCATCTTCCTGTACATATTGATTAACTAACTGAGACACAGTCCAAGACACCAATGAGAGAAAGATTGGGCCCTAACTCTTCTAAGAATAATGTGGGTCAAAAGACTTGACTAAATATGGAAGCTGAATTTACTACTTCCACCCCCACTTCCTTGAGTAGGCTCAAAGGGCTTTAACTACATCTACATCGTTCCAGCTTTTCAGATTGGTGCAGAAGGAATAGAGTTCTAAGTAAAACTTCAACTAGGGGTGACTTAATATCACTATCTACAGTTTAAGGACATTAGGAGTTTAAGTAGCATGAATAATACTGATGTAACCTTAAAAGATCCCTGAACACCACCCATTTCCTTAATTGAAACAAAACATACTAAATTGCATAAGCTTAATCCTTGACCTAGTATGTATATAAGAAACTTCCTGAGACCAGCTATCTATTTGCTCTGTGTGAGAAAGATAAAGCTTTGAAGAGCTATGGTATCTGTTTATCATTGTTAATGCACTTAAAAATCAGATGCTGAACAGAGCTGTTTGATACCTGTATTTATGAATTGGTTGCTACTTCTGTGTAGAGTGCATTTTGTAGACCTCCTGTCTCAGAAAAGAATAAACATTTACTAACAGTACATCAGACACATTTCTTGTCAAGCTCAGTGCCTTAGTTTCTTCTGAAATGTACACTAAATATTAACCTGCTTAAAATCTTTGAACTATTATTTATTGTAACCTTGTTTGCTTCATTTAGGATTTCAAGCATACCAAGTCCTTTGTTATTTAGAAGATTTCAGCCTCTGTGAGGGACATCAAATTACTACTTGTTATACAAAAGTATCAATGTCCTGGTTTCAGCTGGGATAATTTTCTTCATAGTAGCTGTGTTTTGGATTTCATATGAGAATAAAGTTGATAACACTGATATTTTAGTTGCTGTTGAGTAGTGCTTACTCCAAGTCAAGGAGTCCTCAGATTCCCACGGTCTTCCAGTGAGGAGGTGCAAAAGAAGCAGGGACAGAGCACAGCTGGGACAGCTCATCTGAGTTGTCCAAAGGGATATGCATAGAATCACAGAATCATAGAATAAGCTGAGTTGGAAGGGACCCATCAGGATCATGAAGTCCAACTCCTGGCCCAGCACAGGACACCCCAAGAGTCACACCATGTGCCTGTCATGTTGTCCAAACACTTCTGGAACTAAAACAGGCTTGGTGCTTGGTGACCGCCTCCACGCCAGAACATCATGCCCAGTATTTAAATTGGGGAAGTTGGCCAGGAGGAGCTAACTGCTGCTGGGGGACAGGCTGGTCATCACTCAGTGGGTGGTGAGAAACTGTTGTGCATCACTTGCCTTTCTTGGGCTTTACTCCTCTCTCTCCTTTTTGCTACAATTCATATTATTGTTGTTATTAATATCATTAGTATTATTAGTATCTTATTTTACTTTGTTTCAATTATTAAACTGTTGTTCTCTCAACCCACCAGTTTTACTTTTTTTTTTCCCAGTTCTTCCACTGGGCTGGGGTGGGGACAGTAAGCAAGCAGCCACATGGGGCTGAGCTGCTGGCTGAGCTGCTGACGGAGCTGCTGGCAGTTCTTTTTGCACTCGACATGAGACTTAAAAGGTTGAGATAAAAACAGATCTGACTAGAGCATGTTTGTTATAAGCCTTCATTGTACTGGTTTAATAGTTGCTGGTCACCATATTGATTCATTTGCTCTAGGCCTAGGCTAAGGTTATTACTGTGTTGTTCTGTGTTCTTGTGATATGATAGAACGGCTGGTCATGAGCCTGTCTGGTGTGTGTCCCCACTGCCCTTTGGGAGCCATCTGGTGGAAACTATCCACAGTTACATCTATTGCCTTTTACCCTCAGAGAGCCAACCCATGGGAAAAACACTTTCCTTCCCCTCCAGGATGATTACAATAGCATTTGAGAATTTTAAAGACTTTGCATATCCTGTGACTACCCTTGAAACCAACCTGGTCCTTTTGGTAACAATCAATATGTTGTTGCATATGGTTCAGGCCTTCTTTAGGGTTAAGAAACGATCTGTGGCTACCGAAACCCCACCGACACATACTGTAGCTACACAAACTTCAGTAACAGGCCAACCAAGAGGCAACCACTCAATCCTTATTCCTGAGTGAGCTGCAGGATATACATAAATATTTCACTTGTTGTCCTGATGAGCATACTACCACCTAGCTGTTCCGATGCTGGGATAATGAGACTAATGGATTGGAATTAGAGGGTAGGAATCACTTTCTAAGAAATCATGCATTGACAAAGTGATTGCAAGAGAGACACAAGTCCCCAGCCTCTGGAAGCGATTCCTGTCAAGCCTGAAGGAAAGGTATCCTTACAATAATGATGTTAGATGTCACCATGCAAGTGGAAAGATATCTAGTACTTGAGGGAATTAGCCATGCTAGAGATTTATTTTGACCTGGACAATACAAGGTTCCCCACAGATCCAGACCAATTCCTCTGCACATGACCCAGGTGATGGAAGTTCATAGAGCGTACCAAGAGTACACACCAACTGGCAACGTTAATCTGAAAAGACATCACAGCACCATCTGTGGATACAGTGGCTTGCCATCTGTGGGAATGTAAAGACAACCTCTCTTCTTCTCTCATCCGTGGAGAAACTATCAGATAAACTGTCCCAGGAGTTTCAGCAGTTCAAAGAGGTTATGTTCTATTCCCCACCTCTACAGACCCATGCTAGTGACAGTAAGTGTTGGCTCAAGAGGAAGGACATGGAAGGTACATGCCATGGGATACCCTGTGGGTTTAGCTGAGAGACCACAGAGAAGGCATGAAGAATTGGGATGGGAGACCTACCTTGACCCTAGAGACATGAATTGTAAGGAAAACAATCCCAAATGGGGGTTCTTCCAGGAAAGCTGCTACTCCCATCTCCAGTGGATGGTTTCCCAAGCAGAGTGGAAGGGCTGAATTGACTCCTGATCCTATGGAAAGAAATTCTAATCCATTTCTTCAAAAAGTAAGCTCTCTTAGATGTGGGTTTTTTGAAAATGCATATTCTGAACTAGTCTAATTGTAAGCCCTCTTTATCAAGTGATTCAGAAGAAGAATGATTTCACATGGGGCCCTGAGCAACACCAAGCTTTTGAACAGAATGAACTAGAAATACTTGTAAAACACTCACAGATGCTTGGGCCAAGGAACATGGCATTTAGTGGGTATATTGTAACATGCACCAGCTGAGAAAACTACATGATCCAATAGACTGTTAGACTACACTGAGAGCAATGGCCAGGGGCAACCTTCAAACATTGGGATGCACATTGGCAAAGGCCACCTGGTGAGTCAGCACTAGAAGATCTGCCAAGTGGGCTGGCCCTGCCTAATCAAAACTTTTACTGTAGAAGAATAAAGTTCCTATAGTGCATATGAAAACTGTGCTGCAGAAGACAGTCTGGGCTGTTCCTGCCATGGGCAAAGGCAAACTCATCTGTGGGCTTGTTTTTGCTCAAAGACTTGGGCACACTTGTTAAGACAGAAGGATGGGCAAGTCTGGTTTGTGCATTGAATGAATTTGATTGAATAGCCAGTGCATTGTGTGATGTTAATTGCTGTGTATTAGCACTTCTACGTCAGCTGCATGCCCACGATTGCACTGGGCACCTCATGGTGCCTGTCTCCACCCCTCCAGCTTTGGGGATCTGAACCCAACTCCCCTTCAACTGCCATATTAAGAATGAACTCTGATGAAACTAGACAAGCAGAGCAGTGACAAAATCAGAACTCAACATTCAACAATCCAACACCAGACATCCTCTTTCCTGCCCTGAAAGACTGTTCATGACACTCACAAGTCATGACTGTCATAAGCCAAGTCATGGACTAAATGAATTCAATAGACTTCTACAGGGATTGTCTAGAGATTAAGGAAATGGTATCTGTGTGTGCATCTATAAAATGATGGGAAAGGTGGTGGCATATCGGGAAGTGTGGGATCCAGCGTGACACAAATGGTATGGAGTAAGCAGCTGATACTTTTCTGGCTTCAGCTGGGAATTAATTTTCGTCCTAGTAGCTGGTACAGAGCTGGTTTTTTTAATTAGTATTAGAATAATGTCAATAACACAATCATGTTTCAGCTATTGCTCAGCAGTACTTACCCCAAGTCAAAGACTTTTCAGTGTCTGATGCTCTGCCAGTGAGAAGGTGCTCAAGCCATGAGGGAACAGGGCCAGGACCCTGACCTGAACTGGCAAAGGGATATAACATCATGCCCAGTATTTAAACTGGGAAGAAGTGGGCTGGGAGGGGCCATTTGCTGCTGGGGAATAGGCTGGGCATCAGTCAGCGAGTGGTGATGAGCACTTGTGCTCTGTATCACTTGTGCTTCTCAGGTTTTCTCTTTCTCTTTTTTTCCTATATTATTACTTTGGTTCAATTATTTAAGTGCTTTATCTCAACCCACAAATTTCGTTTCTAATTCCCTTCCCGACAGTAGGGGGAGGGGACAGGGAGTGAGCCAGAGGCTATGGGATGCTTAGTTGCCAGCTGGGGTTAAACCACAACATCAAGGGATCTTTTGACCTCTGCTCTGTAAATATTGTTTCCATGTCTTACATGCTGAAAACAGAAACTGCCAATATTTAGTCAACCTAGCTGTGATGGCATTTAAAAAAAAAAACCAAACAACCCCAAAATAAACTTAAAGACAAATTAGCTTGTATATTCAATTTAGTTCTGTGAGAAAGCTTCTCATTTTGTTCATATGTACATGCAGCAATACAAGATTCACTCTTGCAGCTTGGAACAATCTATTCAAATAACTTCCATAGATGACCTCACTACTTGTGTCTCAACCATTGTCAAGGGCTCAATTTCTCCTGCAATTCTGATTTACTAGGGCTTAGAGATGATTTTGGCAAATTTGATACAATTTCAAAAGTGTGTAGAAGTAAACTCACTATGCTGACAAAAGAAATCATCCTGTAATAAAAGCTCAAGCAGTGTTTTAGTGTTTAATGTGGAAGTCTCTCTCTCTGTAGACTGCGTATGTAGTTTCATTCTGAAGAAAAATCACAGCAATACAATTCAAACTGTAGTATGTAAACTCTGTCGAAGTGTTTATGTAGTTTCTCATATATAATTATTATAAATAAATAGCACCTCAGAAGCTAAAGTGTTTGTGTCAATAGCTCAGTCGCAGAAATTCACACCTTACAACCTCTTTAGCAGATTTCATTTTCTTCTGGAAGATTAACTTCATCACCTTTGTGTTCATTGATGCAGTGTAGAATTAGGGCATTTGTGCCTATGCTTTTGACTGTGCAGCTCCATCACTACTGTAGGACTTTGCTACAGACTTAAGGCTCATGGAGATTTTTTTTCTGCAGAAGCTTTTTGGATAAACTCAACAGAACAAATAGTTCCTTACTGGTATATCATTCTAAGTGTTATAATATCTAAGCATTAAAACATAGCACACAAAGGAGTTTTGCAGTTAACACGGAACAGCACTACTCAGCTGCCTCTGTCATGTAAGAGTTGATGATCACAGCTAGCTACACTCACCATGCAGTTAAGAGCTTCTTCACACCACTGAAATCAAATTGAAGCACTACATTTATTAAATTACAACTGGTGCCATGTTCAGCAACTCCATGGCTGTACATTGCTGTTTGGTGTACAAGCTGCAGAGATCACTTTGGAGTCTCCTCAAACTTGGGCTCTACAGGAGAAATGGGAGAGAGAAAATTCCTATTAGTCTCTTTTTATTCCATTTTCAAACACCACAATTAATTTGTAATTCAAAGAAAACTAACCATTACATTGGCAAGCTAAAGCAGTACATTGCAGTCTACACCCCGACTGACTGATTAAATGTGGGCAGCAGTAAACAGTAACTAGGCTGGAGACAGGTCTTTTTCACCTTGCGGGAGTTATGTATAAAGGCTAAGCCTCAGTAATATTCTGCCTAAACAGGTTTTAGTGACACCTGGGATAGGGGAAAAGATAGCAGAGAAACTGAAGAAGTCAACCAGAACATTACTGGACAAGTATTTCCAACATAGCTCAAAGAACAAGTAATCTCTCTTCTCTCCCTTTCATTAGTGTATCATCAGTGTATATTAACAGAGAGGAGCACACAATTTCAACTCAACTCAGCAAGATACTCTCCACATGCAAACACTGACCAAGGATTTCTTGATGTCAAAGGTACAGGCTCACAAAGGTTAGGGCTTTGGACATTTGGGCTACTAATGCCTGCTGTCTTTAATACAAAGTCTTAAAGGCAAGGCTCAGCTCATAGTAAGCATCCCTAAGGTAAAAAAATTGATGTTCCTACTCATGTAACTACTCATATTAATTACAATTTAAAACCTAATTGAAATTAGATCAAAGATAGGCAACAGTGGCAAAAGAACAAAGTCATGTTGTGTCTGTGCTTTGCTCTGTTCCTATGGTCACACAAATTCTTTTTCCTTACAAAAACAAGTAAAATTTTAATATGCATAGTTTAACATATGACATAGAAATAAAACTGAATGTAGAGAAACTACATCCCTAAAATTGTGGAAAATTAAAAAAAGAAAAACAATAGATCCTCCTTTACAGGTACTCTGTTTTATCTGCACCAGTAACAACCTGATACCAACTTTACCCAACTGAAATACTACCAAAACCCAAAACATTTTCAGGTGTGTTCCAAGTCTAAATTAGAATTCCCAGACAGTCTGATCAGAACTACAAGTTGCTGACTATGGTTGCTTGGCCTTGGCTGGCTGCCAGACACCCACCAAGCCTCATGCTGTCTGCCCTTTCCCTTCCACGCTAAAACAAACTTAGAGCAGTTAAACAGAAGTCATATCCAAATAGCTGAAGAAAAAGGTTTAATATAATTTAGCCACAAAATATTCATAAGTAAGGAAGTTAAGTCCTATGTTCATTTTCTGAAATCAGTGGCTTTCCAGAGGAGCTTACAAAAATCAAAAAAGTCACAGTTTGGATGATGTTAAGACTAACTGATATTCACATTATAGTCTGCTGATCTTTTTGGCATGATGAGAAAAATACAGACCCTAGGCTATTTCTATTTGAGCTCTTTCTTTAGGGTGTCCTTCTTTCTGAAGGACAATTAAGATAGCCTGATCTGACTGCGAGTTTTGTTAATCACTAGTATAATGAAGACCACATCTCTGCTAGAAAAGGCAAATTATCAAAATAGGAGTCACACGAAAACAGATGTGAACTGTGCAAAAGCATAAGATTCCCAGAGGGCATTTTACACAAAATTAATAGTACAAATATAAACTAAAGGGGAATTAAAAAAAACTGTGAGTGAACATGTCTCTACTTACAATTAGAATTCAGTAAGATTGTTAACTCACCCTCAAATTTAAATTCTGGAAACTTGGTGAGATCTCCCTCACCATACGCCCGTTGGAGTCTTGCAAGTGATTCATTCATATCTTTTTGAAAGTCAGGTCCTGCATCAACAGGCCCTCCAGCTTGCCTAATAAACGTTACAAGTTGTGATTAACAACTCAATTCTAATATTTCACATGGGAAATTCTACGTTTTCAAGCCCATTTATAAATTAAAACCTTTCTAACAGCCAGTCAAAAGAAATAATTTAAAATATTTCCAAAACTCAAGATATGACACCTTAGGGCCTCCTTACCTTACATACAAACAAGATTCTCAGGAAAAAGGTTTTTGGCTGTCAGTGATGAAAATCCAACTACCAGGGATGAAAATCCAAGCCTTTTGAGACAAAAGGTGGCCTTACGAGGCAAAAACACTGATGAGTACGGAGGCTCTCCAGGCTTTTAGTTTTGTTTGTTCCAGGTGTGAATTTCTAACAAAATTGTGATTTGCACCTCTTCTGTCTCTGAACAGTTAGTTATCTCTGTTAGTTATCTCAGTTAGTTATCTCTTTACTAACAGAGATAACAGTTAGTTATCTCTGTTAGTAAAGCTTAACTGTTCTTGCCAAGAAAATGCATTTTGAATGCTAAAGAAGCAAAAATCCCCTCCACAACAGGAGCTTCTTGGGATTCAAGCATCAGATAACTAAAACAGTAACTCTTTAGATTGCCAGCACTCAGTTGTACCAGCACAGGATCCATGCTTAGAATTGGTAAAACCACCAAATATCTGCCTCCCTACACAGATGGGTTTCCAGGTAAGGACAGACACATCCTCTACCAGTACAGCTAAGAAGCATCTTAATTCCTTCCCAGGAATATATTACACAGAATTACTACAGTTTTCGTTTCCTGGTCAGTAGTTCATTCGACCATTACAAGAATCTAAGATTCCATTTGAAGGAACTGATTATTAACTTAAGATGTTAAATGGACCGTCCTGATAATTCCATTAATTCTCAGCTGGTTTTGGAGGCTATTTCCATCCAGCTTCTGGAAACAAGACTACAGAATAACTGTTTTCCCCGGCTAAAAAAAAAAACGAAATAAAGGGTTTGTTTAGGTTTTTTCCCCCCCTATTTATAGAGCATGTAGATGGGTAAAAATTAACATACCAGTACATTCATGCAGTGTGCAAGAGACCTTAACTGTGTAGCTTAACTGCCCAAGAAGAATGACATCAGATTTTTTCTTTTTTAAGGGAAAAAAATTTGGTGTTTTCTATTAGATATGCAAGAACAACCTTTCCCACTAGTGAAACCATAAGTGTTGCAGGAAAACACACCTTAAATATTTACAGACCAGCCTACAGAAGTATCAAATTGTCAAAAATCAAGCACTTCAGGTCTGATGTTTTTATGTCAAAATCAACAGATTTTCCCCTTTTGCCATCAGCCCCCTCCTTAAGACAATTTCCTTTACTTACTTGCTCTTCGTGTTGTACTCTCTGATCTTGTCCAAGAAGAGCTTCTGGACCGGGTCGAGTTCTTTTGTCTTGTTGAAGACAATCGCAGAGAGCCCAATGTTCCTGCGCACGTGAATGGCCACAGCAGAGTGGAAAAGGGAGGAAAGCCGCAAGATCTGTTGCAGGATCATGATAGCACTACTACTTTAACTATTAATAAAACACGAAAGCAGGAAAAAAGAATTAGTCACAGCGATATAATAAATGCATTTAAAAAGCAGGAAAAAATAGCTTGGAGCTGAAACCAGAAAAGTATTTAAAAGAGATTGCCTTTAGGATATTATTAAGATAAATGCATATGAAGAAAGAAAAATGTACTTTGGAGCTGAACTTTAAAGCAGAGAGGTATTCAAAGGTTATTTAAAACAGAATGGGGGGAAGGGGAAATTCCAGCAACCATTGCACCCGAGGGCACCGTGATACCACGGCAGCTCCGCGACCCGTTCGGTACGGAACCGCGACAGAACAACCCAGACAAACCGTGAATTCCGCTCTTCGCGTTGTTTAAGTAGGAAAAAAGGTGACAATTTCAACCCCAGAGTCACCTTGGCCGCACCACCGCCTCCGCTCGGCCCCGCCGCCCTCGCAGTGCGCGCCGGGAACCACCATCCCACCCCCGTCCCCCCGCCGCACACCCGGGGCTCCCCCATTCGCACACACAGTCTGGCCCCGCTTAGCGCCCGCTGGGACCTGGGGTAGCGCGGGAAGAGCCCCGCGAGAGCTCAGCATGCACCGTACCCGCACAGACCCACTTCAAACTGAGGGAAAGAGGCTCAAGGCCTTCCGGAGCCGCGGGAGCCGCCGGGAGCCGTAGTTCCCGCGCGAGGGCCGCCGGGAGTCGTAGTTCGTGCGGGGGCGCGGCGGTGTCGCGCGTTTCCCCGCGCCGGGCCTGCGCGCCGCCCTGATTCTGGCGCAGCCTGCTCCCGGAGCCGGTCCTGGACCCGGAGCTGGGGGAATTCCGGAGACGGACGGACGGACGGACGGTGGCGGCGGCGGGTGAGCGCGGCCTGGCCCGTGTTTTGTTTCCGTTTGTCTCCCGGCGGCTCCGCGGTCCCATTTCCGTTTCGGGTTCAAACAACGACACGGAGATGCCGCGGGAAGCGGGGCCCACGGGGAGGTGGCGCCTTGGCAGTCGCGGGGAAGGGCCTCTGGGATCAAGAATCGAGTGCTCCCGCCGCGGGGCTCGAGAGGCCTCCCCGGCGCGTGAAAACTTATCCCCGCTTGTAAAAACCTTGTTTTGGCTGAAAACGTAACAGGATATGTGGCATCTTGTGGTTCTCCCCTTGCAGTGGTGAGAAGCCCCTCGAGTGATGTGTCCAGTTCTGGGCCACTTTTCCCGAGAAGGACATTAGAGGGGCTGGAGCGAGTCGAGAGAAAGGCGGCGGAGTTGGGAAAGGGTCTGGAGCGCAAGTCTGATGAGGAGGAGCTGGGGGGACTCATCCCGGGGAAAAGGATGCCTGGGGAGGACCCTATGTTGCAGCCAGGCGGGGATCGGGCTCTGCTCCTCCGCAAACCAGTAATAAAGAGTCTTAAGCTGTGCCAGGGGAGGTTTAGGTTGGACAGTAAGAGGAATTTCTGCACTGAAAGGGTGATTAGACATTGGAACAGGCAGCCCAGGGAGGTGGTGGAATCGCCATCCCTGGTGGAGATGTTAAAGGAAAGACTGGATGTGGNTGTGGCATCTTGTGGTTCTCCCCTTGCAGTGGTGAGAAGCCCCTCGAGTGATGTGTCCAGTTCTGGGCCACTTTTCCCGAGAAGGACATTAGAGGGGCTGGAGCGAGTCGAGAGAAAGGCAGCGGAGTTGGGAAAGGGTCTGGAGCGCAAGTCTGATGAGGAGGAGCTGG
>VXBC01006162.1:116885-128738 GCA_013399945.1 Ploceus nigricollis
AAAAAACAGCGCTGGGCGGCAAAGGGGGAACCTCTGTTCCCCCCAAGGCACGCAACCCCGCCCCCCTACTCCCTAGTTTTTATAGTCTCTAATACTCCTGGTTGACGTAAGCTCTTTAGGGCGTCTTTGCGTCTGCGCAGCTCGTTGCTAGGGTCGTCTTCTTCTTTCTGGTGGTCGTCAGGAGGAAGGCTCCTTATCTTCTTCGCAAATTGCCTTCTGGCCTAAAAGTTAGCTTAAGCATATTTGGTTATACAGTTTGCAGTGCTAAGTTTCATTGTGCAATTTCTAAGCTAGTGTTCTTTGGTTTCACCTCCCCCCTTTGCAGCTGAGAGACCTTGAAAACTTTCTGGTTGGCCGGAATCTTTATCTATTTCTTTCAGTGCTCGTTTTGATGAACAAGGGCCTATTATTCATTACACAGTCATGATGATTTCGAAAGTCTTTTCCAACCTAATTGATCCCATGATCTTGCATCGTTTGCTTTCTAATGTTTGGCCAGGTACACACATGCTGCACAGCCACAGCTCCCAGTTTGGCTTTATTTTCTCACTTCAGGCTGTTGATAGGGAAGTTAAACACATCAAATCTGGTGTGATTTTCTCCCACCCTCTTCAGTGCTCCACTGTCTCCATCATAAAACTGAACTGGCTCATGAGTTGTAAAAGCTGATTTGTAAAGGACAGGCTATCTGCTTTGTTACCTGCTTTGTGTTGGTATCTATAATTTGGATAATATGGATGGGTAGGAACCATGTGCTGCACACACCAGAGCTTTTCTAGGGCACAAATAACTCCAGTGACTGGGCTTCAGTATCGGCTGATTATGTGTATGAGCTCCAGAACTGGACCCCATCTCACAATTACCTGGTGGGATAGCAAACAATTCTACTCAGAGAGTTTGTGCCCATTTCACAGGGGGCTCATTCCTTGCTTAAGTCCTTGTGTTCTAGAGAAAAGATAGATCTTAAACAGAACAGGGTGACTACTCTCCTTACTGTAAAAGATACTGGAGTAGCACTGGGCTGTCACATGGGAAAAAGGCTCTGTTGACAGGTGCCTTCTTGTATGTTAGTGGAGGTCAGCTTTCTTCTTGGCTAAGAGGTAAGTCTTAGGGCTTGTTAGGTTGAAGGAAAAAGTAGAAACAAGCAGAAATCAGTAGGCTGAACCTTCCAGGAATCAACCACAAGTTTTATGTTCCTTTGAACAAATGCTGCTGTTGTAGTGTTCCTGCCACATGAACCCTCCATGCAAGCCAGGCTCTTTGAGCCTTCTTGTCTCTCAGTAGCCTTCAGGGAAGGGACAGGTAGTTCAGTCCCATCTGAACCTATATTCACTTTCAAACTGCATCATCCTGTAGGAGCAAACTGCTAGACTTCATGTGAAATGTTTATATTGTAAGAAATCTCTTTATGCTAGTATAGGGAAGACTGAATAATTTTCCCCTTTAGGCTTCTATGAACTTTAATGAGTTTATGTGTTTACATTGTGTTGTTATTCTTTATACCTATCTCCCTTCTTTGTATCTGTGCTCAGTGGAACCATCTTTCTTCCTCTTTGTGTTCCTGCTCTTTGTGCACCTGCTCTTTGTGCCTGGGTTCTTCTTTCCTGCCCCTCCAGGGATCCGGAAATACAGCAAAGCCTGAGAGATTCAACTATGAACTGCCTTTGAAGAGGGAGTGAACAGTTACTAGTCCCAGCTGCCAGTTTGGAGTCCAATCCATAGGGACTTCTAAATGCCTTAACTAATTCTGTACTGCTACTGTGGGCAGTAATATTTTCTCACTCTGCATCACTCTGCATTTAGCTGTATTGAATAATTTATGCCAGAAATCTATCAAGGTGGTGACTTCTTTCTGTAAGTTTGCACTGTTTTTCTCAGTAAATAACATATGAATATGTCAAAGAACAGAAGTCCCAGCCTAACCCCTTTGTGACCTTACTGGTAAACTCCCTTCATCACAAAAAAGACAATTTACCTTTGTTTTGTGTTTCTAATCTGATTGCTAATACAGAAAAGACATTCACCCCTTTTTTATCATATCAGTTTGCTTCTTTGGGAGTTTTCAGCAAGAGACATTGCTCAAATCTTGGGTTTGAAATATTTTTTAACAGTCTGACAGATCACCTGTAACCATGTGGGTGTCAGTGCATTCAGATATTTAAGCCTGTCTGCATTCTTCAGAAGTTGTGTTCCAGTCTTTCCCATTTATCCTGAGAATAATATGCAAGATTAAGTGATACAGGAATTGGATTCCTGGGGCTCTATTCAGTGAACACTACACTGGCCCTTTGGAGATTTTCACGGAGCCAGATCTGCAAACAGGTTCTGGGTTTGCTTCTAGTGGTGAGATGTTGATAAGGTGATTTTTTACTTCCTAACCTTGGTAGTTTCTTACAGAATGAACCACATGGAGCATTTGATTTCTTGACAGCTTGTCCCAGATTGAAAAACAAGATGTATTCTATTTGCCATCTGTATGGCAGTTGTCTTCCCTTAAGTGAGCAATTTTCCTTATCTCTTCCACAATCAATCCTCCCTCCGGGGAGACATCTGCTGATAATGGGCCATTGAATGTCATGGCATGGCTGATAAGAACTACAGCATCCCATTGTGAGATGCTCCGCCCAGAGGGAGCAGCCAAGCATTCCTACCTGCATATAATCTTGAGATTCTGGCACACCAGAACGGCTTTTTTTCTCCACTGGATTCCCAGAGGGACAGCTGCCTCTTCCACTGGATCAGCAGAGGAAGACTACACCTTTCCACAGGATCACTGCTCCAAGAGAACCACACCTGACACTCCAGGAGGACTGCAGCCACAATTCCAGTTGGACTGCTACCAACACCCTGACCAACAGGGTGTCATCTGTCAGTGTTGTTTTGGTTTACTGCATTGTTTGTTTTATCTTTTTATTTTCTTCCCTAATAAAGAACTGTTATTCCTGCTCCCATATTTTTGCCTGAGAGCCCCCCTTAATTTCAAATTTATAACAATTTAGAGGGAGGGGTTTTACATTTTTTTCCATTTCAGGGGAGGCTCCTGCCTTCCTTAGCAGACACCTGTCTTTCCAAACCAAGACACAGCTGATCTTACAAAATATTTTTTGAAGGAGATGATAAGTAGTTTGAATTTCTTTAGACAGTTTATGTAGCAGCTGTAAAACATAGTTGGTTACTATTACTTCTGAGAAGTTTTAAATATTAATGCATATCCTTATTATCTTGTCTTCAGTAGATACTCTTGCTAACAGTTGGGGTGGGATAGAGTAGTACCTGGGAAAGGATGATTCCAGGATGGAAATCTTGGTGACCTCTTCTGTTTTGGATATTTAAATAGTAGTAATGTTTTGCTTTTTCTCCAGTGTTTTTTTCCTTCCTCTGTACTTCTAATTGCTACTTCTTTTGCTATGAGTTCATTATGTTATTTATTGTGAACTGTTGTATAATTTGGCCTGGTTTTTATCATATGTATTTCATAGTTATGGTATATGTGCTGGTTAGTGAAAAACAGTAATACCAGACTAACTATGTCTTTACAGACCAAGTGCTGTAATTCTTTGTTTCCCACTTATGTTCCCAACAGATTCCAGTGTTCTACAGGGCATGAAAATCTGCAGTGTTAGTGAGAATGTTGTCACAGAATAGCTTTTCCTTTCATTACTAACATCCTGCTTTAGTTTGCGACGTCACAAGATACGTTCATTGTGCTCATGTCGTCAATTGTTCACCAGTGGGAGGAAAGATGAGATCGTCAACAAACACTTTGTTGTTGACTTTATTTGCCTATGAAGAAATCATGCATCTTCTCCCTAACTGCCTCCTGCAACATTTCATGTAAAATTCTGCTAAAATTTATAAGCATCTTTCAGCCGTGCTAGGAAGGTAGTTTGGATTTTCAGATGTGGTTTGCTGTAGGTGGCCTGTAGCAACAACAAAAAAAACCCGTAAATTTGGGTTCCTCCAAGACAATCAGGCTTTGGGCTCTGTGCAAATGTCTTATGTTGCTGCAGGCCCCCAGCCGGGTAATAATTAGCATTGACTCCATGATTGTAGAAGGCTGATCAATTGCTTTATTATTATCTTCTTATAGTATATTATACTATACTTATATTACACTAACAAGAGCTATCACCAACTACTAACTAGCAAAACCTGTGACTCTCTGCTGAGGGTCCCAACACAGCTGTGGATCCAATTGGTCAATGACTCCAAACACCATCACCAGAATCCACTCAAGCAATCACCTTGGGTAAACAATCTCCAGAACACATTCCACATGTGCACAACAATGAGCAGAGATAAGAATTGTTTTGATTCTCTTTTCTCTGCTTCTCTCACAGCCTTCCCCAGGAAAATACCTGGGAATGTCTGTGCCTGCTCTCTGTGGCCAGAGAGCTGCTGCCATAGTCGTAATAGTCCCATGTTTGCTTCTAAAACATTTATTTGAGAACAGGTATAGTAATATATTTTGTGAAATATGTATTAGCTTTTGGATTTATTTTTGGCTTTAAAAGGCTATTCTGGTATTTGATTTAAAAATGTGTGATAGGACACAAAATATTGTCTAGTCTTGTTGGTCTGTGACTTACACAAAAAATTCTTTTCTGTTCACAGCTCTGTTCTTAAGATATTGCAGCCATGACTAAGAGAGAGGCAGAGGAGCTGATAGAAATTGAGATTGATGGGACTGAGAAACAGGAATGCACTGAAGAAAGGTATGTACTGTCTTTGCTTTTTGGCATCCTTAGGCAGCAGTTAATTGACTAATTCATTTTTCTGTTTCTCGTCTAACTAAATGGCGGTTTTCCAGAAGGTGATATGTAGCCACTATGGGAAATCAGTATAGTGCTGTCATGTTCCTCAGCCTTAATTATCTAAATCCCAAACTGTTTTGGTTATCTCTTGCTATGTTATTAGTACTTTACTTTTCCTATTTTCATGTCTATAGTAGTATGTCTGTGTGTGTGCTGCAAACCTTTCAGCTTCAGTGGATCCTTCTGTAATTGAGATGAACCTTTCTATATCTCCACTCCTTTACTTTACTGTTATACAGGATTTGTACAGGATGATTTGTTTTTAACAGAGCAGAAGTGATGCCGGGTATCAGCTATACTATTGTTGGGGCCATTGAAACCGTACACATTGAAGTAGGATACCCTCTGATTTAATTACCTCAACCTGGATTTTTAGTTTCGAATGCTTCCCTTCTAATTTCCACTACTGTGTATGGAAGCTCAGAGCATCATTTAATGTGTAGGACAGTGTTGCAATCCGGTCTAAGCACAGAAAAGCAAAGCAAACTAATTCTCTGTGAATAAAACAGATCAAACGCAGAAAGGTATGAAATATACCCCAAAACTTGATTAAAACCAAATGAGGTTAGATATTGATACCAAAAAAATTGATATATTTTATTTAATACTAAAAGAGGTAAAGAGAAAGAAAGAAAAAAAGAAATAGAAAAAGAAGTGGGAGGCGGGGACAAGGAGGGTGACAAATATTAAGTAGAAGCATATCACCCTTCCAAGGGCCCCAAGGATATCTCATTGCTTCCCTTCATCTTGTCTTCTTGGTGGTGAGGGTCCCTGCTGAAAAGTATAGAATCCAATGGATTAATATACATTTGGGCAGGTGGGAACACACAGGTACCTCCTGGTGGAGGGACAAGTTTGACACTGTCCCTTGCAAGACTGCGGATCTGTTGCATCATGTAGCATCACGTGCAGTGCAGGGTCTGGGGACCCCTTTGGTGGGGGGCCTTTGATGAGCCATGACACCCCCTCATTTGTCCCTCACATGGTTGTCCCTCACATAGATGTTGCCTTCCAGGGGTGGAAGACCACACAGCTGGGCCAGTCTGCCCAGTGGAGGATGGGTATTCACTGCATCTGGCCAGAGGCCACGCCACACACCCAAAACCTCTCCTCCTTCCCTGCTTTGGTGTAGGGATCTATGGGAGCTTGGCAGCAGAAAAACCTGGGGCTGTGGCTTCTACCCCAAAGGTGCTGGGCTTAATCCTTTTATGATAGATAAGTAATGCGATGGTTGACTCTCACAATTAAAAGGCAAACATTATGTATATGTTAAGAGAAGTTTTATAGTTATGTTTTACCCCACCTTGCGTTGTTATCATGGGGTGACCTGAGTAGTCGGGATGTTTGGGAGGGTCAGCTTGTTACTATGGCAGCGCCTGAACTCCAATCAAGATGTAAAGAAGTGCACTCCACCACTGGACAGCGAAAAAGAAAGATGGACAGAGCTTTGGGAGGGGCTAAGTGGTTAAAAAGCAAAACATCCATTGTGTAGGTAAGCACGTGGTAGGAAAAATCCTTTGCTCCTGGCGCTGTAATATTTTCTCTATTCAGTCTTCTGTTGTATTTTTGATAAGGTTTTAATAAACCTTTTAAAATTTTTAGAAGTGAGTATCGTTTATCACACTCTTGTGAATGTATTCTTTTCTCCCAGCCCAGACTTAGGTCACTTTATCTTATCTCTGTTAACTTGCAGTTGAGGGCCTCAAGTCAGGAGGCCCATTCAGGGTACGGTGGTGTAGTTCTTGTTACCCACTTTTGCTATAATAGGCAGAAGTCCTTCATAAAGGTGTTTAAGCCATATGCCGTAACGTTTCAATCTCCAACGGGTAGAAAGAACTGAGGCTGGTTAGATTAACTACTCTTTAAGAAGCTATTCTGGAGAACTGATTCAAAGCCAGTTACTAATTTCTTACTGTTCTAAGTTCCTTGTGTATTTTTACCACTTACAGACTATATCTGTGTACATTCTGGTTTCCTTCTGTGTAAATGAGGAGACTGTGTAAGGTCATTGTTATAACATGTGTCCCATAACAATGACAGTTCCGAATGCTTGTGCCAGTACTGTCATTGTTGTAGTGTGGGACAGCCATGTGAAGTGACTAATAGTTCCTTCAAGGCTCCATGTTGCTCTACTTCCTTGTGGTTGTCCCTTTTATGTGTTAAGCTTATTATTCTTGTACTGATTGCTGAAAAGACTTGGAAAGTTGCTATGTATGAGTGTGAGCATATTTTTCCTTCTATTTTCCCTGTCTGTGTTTCTGTGTTTGCGTTTAACTTGAATATCTTTTAAATACAGTCCAGGCAAAGCAAATAAAATTAGTTTACTCTACATGCAAGTTAACAATATTGAAAAATGTGACATGAGTCTTGGTATTTACCTGAGCTTTTTTATGGTGACAGGGTGAAAGAAGAGTTACACAACTGTAAAATTAATGAGACCAAATTTAGTAATTGACTCTACTCAAATGAAGAGTACTCAAACTAATACTGCATGATATTAAGATTTCAGAGTCAGTATTACTTTTTATCTAGTTTACTTTCAACTTTTATTAAGCTTTCCTAAACCTGCTCTATTAATATGTAAGTAATGATTTATTATATTAATTTGCTATTTAAGCATTGTCGAGCAAAGCTACACCACCGCAGAATTTGTGAGTCAGGCTATTGACATCAGTGAACCCATTGGAAATCTTAAGAAGTTGCTGGAACCCAGACTGCAGTGTTCCTTGGATGCACACGAGATTTGTCTGCAAGATATCCAGGTAAATTGAAAGGTTATGAAAGATTTAACTTCGTAATGGAGAAGTTAATAAGTTTTACATACTTTTTCCCTTTTTTCCACTTTCTGTGGAATTCATGCTTCATGTGGAATATTAACTACAGTTAAAAGTTTAATTCACGTCAGGTTCATTATCATCAAACCATTTAATATATGCACACTAGTTCAGTGTGAATACAGTCAAAATATTCTTGGAGTTCCTGGTGTGAGGTTAAGAAACCACCTTGCAAGTGAAAGAAGAATGAGGACAATGACCATATTACTTTCTCTTGAGGTAGCCCACATCATTTGTTGCTGCCAGAACTTCCGTAATTCTAATCTTGTTTTTAATCTAAATGAGAAGGTTTCTATATTACTGAGGTATAGAGGTAGCAAAGCATTAGTCAAGAAATTACACAATTACACACACACACACACTCCCACCCCCACCCCCGCGGTATTTACAGACATTGACACATGTTAGACAGTGTAACTGTTTGGTGTTTTATTTGAAGTTACAATCAGACATCTGTGGCTTTTCCAGAAACAACAGGAGAATATTGTTAGAAAGATAAGAATTTTTATGAAGGTGTTAAAAACTCAGAGAAGGAACTGTGGATAGTTTTCAGGTAGTGAAGGTACCTCCCCTATTGCATTACTTCTTTTAGGTCAAAAAATGTTCCTGTAGGCAAAAATATCTTAAACAGAACAGAGTGGCAAGTTTCAAATACAATCAAATTTTTTCTGTTATGTACTATGTCTAGACAGTACTAAAAATATTTGCACACTTCTTTCAGAAAGTTTGCTGCAGGCACCCAATGTTTCTAAAATTTAAAGGAGAGTAAGGTTATTGTATCTATGAGACTAATACATATTTTTAATTTTTTAATTTTTAATGCTTTTATCAAGCTGGACCCAGATCGAAGCCTTTTTGATCAAGGAGTGAAAACAGATGGAACAGTGCAACTCAGTGTACAAGTAATATCTAGGCAAGGTAAGCAGTTACATTTGTCTGTTGTACAGACAAACTAATATTGCACGAATACTTGTGAGCAAACCTAATCTCCTAGTCCTAGCTGTAAAATCGAGAAAATCAATGAATGGTCACAGAGCTTCAGAATGTCTTTTTCATTGTGTACTGTAGTTCTAAGTAGTAAAATTAAAATAAATGTCATGCACTAATGCTATTTGAAATTTTTTTTAAAGGAATTTCATTTTGTTTTTATAAGTAACAAAATTAAACACAATCCAGAACCCAAACAACTCTTAGTTGAGTAGTACCAGTTACAGTATGAGGTTTTTCGTCAAGGCTGAGTAGTCATATCAGACCAAATATCAACACAGGCAAAGGATTTTTGTGTAGGTAGGTGGCAGTTTCATCCCTGTGAGATGAGCTTGTGTGCTTTAGGAACAATTACATTTTGAAAGTAAATGTAGCTAACTGAAAATCCTTATCAAGGTCCATGATCATTGTCTGTTTTCTTTGGATGAGAAGTCAGAATAAACCATTGTGTACAAGGAACATTAACCAGTTGTATATGGATTTGTTAAGGCATAGTTTTTATTTGTATTATCTGGTATGACAGGATTTCCCCTTGTCAAATTCTCAGGAGCTAGCAGCTTCATTGTTTGACTTTTTGTCCTAGTTTTCTGCTTTGCCCCCTCCATATGTCTTGAGTCCATATGTCTTGGAAGGACAGCCAGACAGCCACTGCTCTTTATAGACAATGTACATATTGAGCTTTGGGAACAGGTGTTTATTTCTGTATTTTTAAACAGAGACAAGTTCGTACAGGAGTAGATTAGTTACTGTTTTGAGTTACATCAGCAAAGCAAATGAGCAAAATTTGGGAGCACTTTTTGTTTTGTTTTGGCTTCATTGTAGATAAAACAGAAGAAAACTTTTCTGCTTTGTATTAACAGTCTTCAGTAAGACACAATTTGCATTTAATGCTGAGTGTCAGGTGACTAGTCGGAGTCCTCAGTTCCCCATATGTAATGGGAAGTGTACTACCTTTCTGCTTATAAAATAGAATGGAAATACCCTTCAGGGAACTAGAATAACTGCTCTTAATTCATGCCCAGTAATTTCTAGTATTCAATGCTCAGTCTTCCATTTTCAAAAGGATGTGAGTGATGAATATCTTTACTGTCATCTTTCATGTTTGTCATGGCTTTGCATGAGAGACATTTAGGGAAGTGATGCAAAGCTTCCAGCCACTGGAAAGCTGGACACGCTTCTGTGAAAAACAGATGTTAAAGACGAAAGAAATGCGGGAATTTCCTCTTTCTCTTCCCAGTCAGCAAAGAGGTAACACGCCCTGGCCCCCTGTCTCGGCCAGGCTGGGGTCGGGCGGTCCTGGCCGAGGAGCTGGGCCCCTTCCCCCCAGGGCACCTGCCAGTCCCCCACCAGCGGCTGCCAGGCAGGGGAGGGAGTGCCGTGGGCTGGGCTGGGCAGGCTCTGTTGTGGAGCCGAGCCCCTCAACGGGGGTCTGGGGGGCACACCAAGCCCCGTCCTGCCCTGGCCGGGCCCCAGCAGCTGCCAGGCAGGAAGGCGGGGAAGGCTGCGGAGCCCTGGCTGAAGCAGGGCTGGGCCACAGCTGTAAACATCTTGCCACCAGATCCCCTCCCCCCAGCAAGGCCACCGCACGAGATCAAGTGGCTGAGACCAGAGGCAGCCCTGCAGCCCGTGCAGAGTGGCCCTGCGGCTGGAGTTAAATGCAGAGAAAACCAAAGACCAGCCATGCAGCCGATCCTGACATAGCCCCAGCCACAGTTCCTGCCTCTGAGGTGGAGTGATTGTCTGCAGGCCCTGGGTGAGATGTTAACTCTTTCAGTGCTTCCATCCTTCCTGGAGTGAGAGAAAGGAACAAGATGCAAGCATGTAAAGGAGCAACATGAAGACACCAAGGTCAGTGGAGAAGTAGTCAAGTCCCAGATGGGAGGGATGAGGAGATGCCTTGATCTTAGAGCTGGAATCTTTTTGTAAAGCTGTGGAGAAAAGACTGTTTTCCTGTAACACATGAAATCCATGGGGAAATGAAGGGTGCAATTTGATATCGAGCAAAGGCCTCCATGCTAAAGAAAGCAGGTGTTAAAGTATCTGTGATCCTATGAGAAGTTTTAACAGAGAAGGAGAGAAGAGTGGTCCTGTGCCCCCAGGAGAAGAAGACCTCTGTTCCCAGAGATGAAGATGATTTTAGAGACAGATAATGAGAACTTCTGCCTTTGAACAGCTCATCTTTAAAACAGTACCCCATAATTAGACATGGCCCATAAACACAGCTGTGGGAAAAGCTTGTGGAAAATGGGAGGGACTTCACGGTTGCAGATTTCCCCAGGCGGCTGCTCTTCGTGACAAATTGAGAGCCATGAGAGAACTGGGTTTTTTTCCCTCGTGGAGAAGTTTCCATAACATTAACAAGAGGGACTTCTCTCCCTAAGTGAACTGAAGAAAGACTATTCTAGAGGTGGTAAACTGAAATTTTAGGTTTTGTTTCTTTACATTGTCAGTGGGAAAGAAAAGGTTGTGGGGGAGGAGGAGAAGTGTTCTGAAGGTTTTGTTCTGATTCTTATTACTCTTTCTTTTAGTTACTGTTAATAAATTTTTCTTTATACCCTTTTAAAGTTTTGAGCCTGCTTTGCCTTTCTCCTAATCCTACCTCACAGCAGGAAGTGAGTGCATTGGTGATTGGCCAGCGCTGAGCCCACCACACTCCTTGGTGCGCCACCCGGGAAATCTCAAAATTGGCGAAATCTCAAATTGGTGAACCAAAACCACTACATGAAATTGGTGTTTCCACCCGGTTTTGAACTGAAACTGCCACAATGTTCTTCCTGTGTTTCGTTTTTTCCCTTTAATGTAAAACTGAGGTTCATGATCACATAGCACAAGGAGCTTCTTGCTCCCTGCCCCCATCACACCTTGTCTCTCTCCCTCACTTCCTCCCCCCCTCCCTGCTCCCATCTTAAAAGAAACACTTGAATATTAAGTACTTCTATGTCACTTTGGAACACTTCTCAGTGTTGTTTTTCAGGCCTTGGTACTTTGGCAACTCATAAGATACCTGTTTGTTGAAGGCATGTAAAATATGGCAGGGCAGAATATCAGAAAACAAATAGCATGCATATAAACAAAAGGAACATACTTGGATCACTAACAGGAAAATGGACTTGTTACTCTTGACCACAGTACCCCTTTGAGCCAGATGGGAAAAAACGGCTTCTTACTCCATCCTCATATTTTACCTGCATGAATGAGTGTAGCAGTCACAGGGCCTG
>VXBC01006163.1:0-10069 GCA_013399945.1 Ploceus nigricollis
CAAGGCATCACTGGAACCACCCAGTCACTTTTCCTGGCTCCTGGACCTTCCCCTGGAGCAGGGAGTCAGTGATGGGGATGCAGCTGCTGTGGAGGCACAGAGTGAGCTGAAATCCAGCTGACAGTTTTGGACAGTTTGGTAAACAGGTGCAATGTGGCAACCCAAACCAAAGAACAAAGGAGTCGTTTTGGGTAACAGAGAAGTCATTTTTAGCATCATTTTAACAGCAGCCACATCTCCCATGTGCAGTTTCCTCCAGGCTCTTTATTCCTCAGCTCCAGGTGATTGTTGCTCCCTGGTTACTCTGTCTCTCACACAAATACCCACATGGGAACACTTTTCTGCCTCTTTCTCTCTCCTTCCTAAATGCCTTCAGAAAACAAATTCCTTCCTCACTTACATTTTGTTTATGGGTACATTTGTTTTTGTACTCCTGTACTTTCAACACTCACAGTGGTGCCTGGTGCCTCTGGTGGGTTTTGCACTCTGGTTTGTGTGGTGTCACCCCCTGTCCAGTGTGGAGCTCTCCCACCCCTCACCAGCACAGCCCCATGGGCAGCAAATGGGGTTTGGGGTGTAACTCTGAGAAAAGGGAGCAGAGCTCCTTAGCAGGGACCCAGTGTCTTCCCCAGATGCTTCAGAAGTGCCACAGTACCAGCCTTGTCACCTCCCTGACTGCTCAGTGTCCTCATCCCATCTCAGGGGACACAGCCACCACCACCCCACTGTGCAGGTGCCTGGTGGCCTCAGGCATTGGAGAGGTGTTTTGGTTACCACAGCTGTGATGCTGCTCTCTGACCTCAGTAGTTTTGGGGGGGCTGCACAGTGCGGATGTACAAACCAGAAAATCCTCATTTGTGGAATGTATTTCAGAAGAAAGCTTTGCTTTCCTTTTCCCTTTCTAATTTTCACCTCAGCTCTCTCAGGTGAATCCACGTTCTCTGTATGTGAGCTGTACCTGTCCCTGGGGCTCCACCTTGTCCAGGTGAGGTCACTCATCCTTTTCTCAGGTGCCCCTTGTTTTATTGCCCCTTATTTTTCAGGGAAACTGCCCATTCTGTTTCCTTAACTGAAAATGCATTTTATTTACCTTTAGTGCCTTTCAGCTTTCTAGGGGAGAACAGTGAAAAACCCTGAACTGTGTAGGGTTCGTCCCAACATGAGCTGTCCTGTGGGAATATTCTTCCCCAAAAGAGAAATCATCTTTACATTCAGCAAAATTAATTGTGCCATTGATTCCAGGCCATTCCCAGACCATGCATCTGGCTCCAAGGTCTGATGGCTGGAGATGTGGATGGACAGGCAAAAGGCCTGGCAAATATTCCAAGGAATATTGAAAATAACCATCCACTAGTATGGCTTTTCTCCTTCACTAGAGTTTGTTTGCCTCGTGGCCATGAGTGCTAAAAACGTTGAAATTCTCCCTGTTACATAAAGTCTTTGGGAGGTGAGGATGCCAGCTGAACACAGATAGAAAGGCCAAAGTTTCCCCTGCCAAAGCCTCACAGCTCCTGGGGACAGAGCCTAAAACCAGCTGGAGCCCACATCCTGCTCCCATTCCACTGGGATTAACCCCAAGGGCTGCTCTGCTCCTTGGAATTACCTTTTGTTTTGGTAACAGGGTGAAAAATGAAAATCGGGACCAAAGTCAGTGAATTTCCACTCTTCTCCTGGATGCTGTTAGAGGTTAATCCATGCATGTGGGATTCAGGAACACCATGTCAATCCCAAATGCTGTCTGCAGGGTGAGATGGGAAGGGAAGGTCTGGTTTACAAAACTGGCTGGGTCTGGGATCCAGCTTCCCATTTGGATCCCTGGGCAGCAGAGCAGGCCTCCCTTGGGCTGATAGCACAGTGATTAAACACTGAGGCAAAGAAAGCTCCCAGCTGTTGTGACAGAGAAGGAAGAATCTGGAAAAGCCAGAAAAGTTCCCCCCACACCCTCATCCAGAAGGACTTTGTGCTCATTAAGGCAGAATTTGCTGGCAGTTTCCAAAAGCAGGGGGTGACCTGGGGGACAGCAGGCAGAGATAGGAATCACCCTGGGGCTGAGTCACATCTGAGTGTGCTCATGAGCCAGAGGGTTTTACAAGGCAGTGAGAGCTGTGCTGGATGATCTCAGGCCATTCCCAATGTCTTCACTAAAGCAAATCTTTATGTGATGTTCCTGATATCCCTGACTCATCCCCTGCACAGGATGTTTGAGTGGCTGCTGCCCCACAAACTGCTCACCCCACCTTCCAGTTCCAGTGTCACTTTGCTTACAAGAATTATTCACAAGAATTCCTGCTCCAGTTCACAGATCTGTACAAAGCACTTGGCAAGTTTTGCTTGAAACTCTGCAGTTACATCAGCCACCTTACAATATCACCATCCATCAAGGACCTGGAGCTGGGATGTTCAGCTTTCAGCCCTACAAACACCTGTACATTCAGAGAATCAGAACAGTTTAGGTTGGAAGGGACCTTAAAGCTCATCTCATCCCACCCCCAGCCAGGCAAAGCTGACACCACTTCAGACCCTCTGCTGAGAGTCTAAAAATCCAGACCTTCATCCAGAGAGCAGCTTGCAGGCTATCCTCTGTGTTATTTTTACTTGCTTTCTAATAAGAGAGACCTTCATCCAGCAGAAGAATACCCTTTTCCACACATATTTATCCCCAATCCCCTGCCAGGCCTTCAGAAAGCGTTGCTGTGGAGACTGGAGGATGGTCAGAAGCTCCAGCGTGGCACAAAGCAAAGGACTGAGGTTGTGCTGGCCCCATCCTGACTGCAGGAGCAAAGCTCTGCCTGTGGGGAAGGCTTTGGGCCGAGAGGTGGAGCTTGGGGACACACCAGGTGCTCTCAGGTGGCCCCAGCAGAGCCCAGAGTGGGATAAAGCTTGCCCAGCCATGGATCAGTGATCTGAGGCTGGCACTGGATGATCTTTTAAGGTCCCTTCCAACCCAAACCATCCCATGATTCTGTGATTCCAGCATCCCTTGAAGGTAATGCCAGGATTTCCACTGGTGTCCCTGTAAAGCCAAGTCTTCTCCTCCACTCCAATGCTTTGAATTACCAGAGTTTTTCTCAGAGGAAGAAGAAACCTTGATTAAATTCCCTGTTAGGAAAGGGACCAAAGGAAACCTGGGTCCTGAAACCCTCTCAGTCTTTTGTGGGAAGGTGCATGTCTTCACCCCTGTGATGGTGTTCAGATCTGGGAAAGGAAAGGGGAGAAAAAAAGATCTTTTAAAGACTGATTTCAAATCAAGACCCATGATCTTGTTACCAAGGTATTTAGGATGTTAAAAAAGACAGACTTCTGTGGGTGGAAATGAGCAAAAAGATCAACTGAGCCTCCAGTTCCATGTAGCTGCCTTCAGCAGAATATAGCAGGAGAGGGGGGAAAATTCCCCATGAAAGAAATCCAGAAGATGAAAGGAAGCTGGCTGGGAAAGGGAATGATCATCAGAACATCATCTGCTCCTTAACAGCAGGCTGTAAAACTTCTTTTTAGGAATTGCCATAGACTAGGAAGTATCTTGAATGACCTAAAAAGAGATATAAGGATATATGCATATAAAATATATATATATACAGCCAGAGATAGATCCAGAGAGGGAGCCTACATGTAAGGACAGATAGGATAGTTGGCTCCTCTAAGGCTTGGAGCCAACTCACTTCCTGCTGTGCTCAGTCATTGAAGCTCCCCAGCTCTCAGGACTCCAGGATTGCTAAAATTGGGCAGCTCCAGATCTCCATTTTAGCTCAAGCCCCTTTCCTGAAGCAGCAGAAAGCAAGTGGGGCCCAGCTGAGGAGCCGCCTCTGCTCTTGGCACACGGGAGCAGCTCCTGGGAACCACGGGGCTCATCCTGGATGTCCCCACTGAGAGGATGCAGGCTACAAAATGGGAGCTGCTGCTTGGGTGAAACTCAGAATTAAAAGCAGAGGCAGCTGTTTTCTGCTCTGTGTCACAGGAGGAACCTGTGAGCCCCTGCAAAGCACCTCAGGTGGGTTTGTGCCACCATTGGGGTGGTACAAGCAGCAGGCTGCACCTTGAGGCAGCTGCAAAAGGTCAAAAAAATTCATAGATCAAAACACAGCCAGTTACAGACTCAATTTCAATGCTGGGCCATTGAAAATCCCAGCTTCTTAAAGCACAACCTGTTGTGATTTGAGACAAAATTGTGATATGCACAAGCCCAGTGGAAAACTGTTGAGTTTTTCCGTGGTTATTAATGGCACTGGGTCCAGCCAAGGGTCACTGATGACACTGAGATCCTCACTGAGATCCTCACCACGAGATTTAGTTTGACAGGAAAAGAGGAAATTACCTCAGGCTGGGCCAGGGCAGGCTCAGGGTGGACATCAGCAGGAATTTCTCCATGGAAAGGGTGCTCAGGCACTGGAACTGCCCAGGGAGGTTTGGAGTGCCCATCCCTGGAGGTGTCCAAGGAAGGGCTGGAGGTGGCATTGGATGCTCTGGGCTGGGGACAAGGTGGGGATTGGACACAGCTGGGATTCGATGGTCTGGGAGGGCTTTTCCAGCCTAAATGATTCTGGGATTCTGTGAAGGGTGCTGTGATTTCTCCCTCTCTGATCAGGTATCACAGAGCTCAGGGGGGATCCCTCCAAGCCAGCAAAGCAACACCTCCACCCCCAGGAGACTCTTCCTCAGCAAAACCAGGCAGGTGCATCCTCCACATCCCTCCCTAGTGCACAACTGAGTCTTTGCAAGGGCACAGCCCCACCACTGCTCCACAAATCCAGGATTTCCAGTTCCCAGGGACACCCTGTCCTCACCCTCAGGGAGACACTGCAAGACAGAGTGGGCACGAGTGAAGACACACCAAGGAGAGAACGTCCTCTTTGCTTTACAACCTGCAAGTTCTGCAGTCCCCAGCTCTGGCAGGAAGCAGAGTCTATTTTCCCCTTCACTCCCAAGCTGACACTAACACTGAGATGTTTTCCCCCTATATTTAGTGGCCACATTACCTGGCACTCACTGCTGTGCTGTCACGAGCAGCTCTCTTACATGGCAGAACAGTGGGAACGTGGAGTTTTCCTCTGTTTGGGTTATTTTTTTCCTTCCTCTTCCCTTCTCCCCAAAACACTCACACAAATTTCTTGCAGCATAATCCTTCCTCCCTCCTGGGCAATGCCATCAGCTGTCATCCTGCATCATGTGCTTCTGCCTTCTCTGGATCACTCACACCCCCCACACCACTTTCCCCAGGTCTGTCACAGTTATTAAAACCTCATAACAAGCTGCTTTGCATTTAATCCCATCTGTCATCAGATCCTGTTTAAACACCAAGAATTACCACTTTAATGTGACTACTTCCTAAGATATGACAGCTTTCTTCCACGGATCTCAAAGAGTTCTGCAGGAGAAGCTGAGCATTCCTGAGCTCCTTTTTTTTTTTTCTGGATGATAACTGAGACAAGAGGAAGTAGGGCAGCCCAAGCAAAATGAACAGCTCAATGCCAGGAGAGACAAGAGATCCAGCTGGGATATCCCAGCCTGGGCTTGAGACTGTCACATCAAGCTGCCTACAGCTCACAAGAGCACCTCTCTGTGAGAAGAAATCTCCTTTTCCCCAGCACAGGAGGGACATGGAGCTGTTGGATTCCACCAAGATGATTACAGGGAGGGAACACTTCTTCTGTGAGGAAAAGCTAAAAGAATTTCTCATGTTCAGCCTGGAGAAGAGCTTAGAAGAGACCTAACTGTGATCTACAAGGGATGGGGAACTGAAGGGAAGCTACAAGAAAGACAGAGAGAGACTTTTTACAGAGCCTGGAGTGACAGGACAAGGGGGAATGGCTTCACACGGACAGAGAGGAGGATTAGATTGGGTATCAGGAAGAAAATCATTCCTGTGAGGGGGGTGAGGCCCTGGCACAGAATGCCCCAAGTTGTTCCCATCCCTCCAAGTGTCCAAGGCCAGGCTGAACAGGGCTCTGAGCAATGTGGTCTCATGGAAGGTGAGACTGTGGCAATGAGTTGAAATGAGATTTTTTTAAGGTTCCTCCCAACCCAACCCATTCTGATTCTCTTCATGCCCACAGAGAAGGGGTGCTGCCCCACACCAGCATTCCCATCCTGCCAGAGAATCCCTCCCAAATCTGCAACACAAACTGCAGGATCTAAGCCCCCTCAGGACCCCCATCTCTGGGGCAGAGCATGAGGCAGGTTGCTGATTAAGCCACCACCACGTTATTTTGTAAGAGAATGAAGAAAACAATAATTGAGAAAGCGCATTTGTTATTATTCATTAAATGTACTGGAGCTGCCTTATGTGCTAAATGTTCTTCCCCTGATGATGTTAGCACCTAATTAAAGGAGGCTGATGAGGCATGATAGAAGCAGTGTGTGAGTACATCCAAACTACCAATGGAAAATGGAGGCAGGGAGAGCAGATAAATTACCCACATGAAGCCAAAAAAGAGCACCCCAACAAGTTCTGTTGGTGATCAAAACACTCCTCCCTTCCTAGGAAACCCTCTGCTGGGTGACACAGCAGCAATGTCCCCCTTGCCAAACTCATTACCTGCACTGGAGAGTACAAGAGTGATGCTCTGGTAGCGGGTGAGTCCTAAAGCTGGGAGGGTTTTGGGATTTGTCCCAAAGAAACTTTGGCCTGGGGCCACTTTTGGGATTGAACTTGAATCAAGATTTCTGGAAGGGCTTATTTATATTTACATGGGATGAGAATCCCAAACATTGGGATACCACAAGAGAGCTGGTTCTCATGGAGTTTTCCATCCCACTTTTAGGACACTCTGCTCCAGAGTCCTTTGAAGGAACTCCAGCTCTGTACCTTTTGGATTTCCTCCAGAAATCCACAGGAGCAACAGGGAGAGCTCAAGTTACAGCTCCAGTTCCCAATATTGCACCAGGATGAAAATGTCCAGGTTAAAAGACCAAGGTGGGACTTAAGGTATTGTAACTTCAGCCAAGGAAAGGAGTTCAGAGACATCCTTGCCTCTTCAGTCCCTAATTAACTTCTGTTGGCATCCTCAAAAATTAATTACTGTGCATCCTCAACAAGCAAGGCACAGAAGTGTTGGATCCTCCTGTAATGAAATCCTTGGCATCCCTACCACTGGCCATAAATCTTGTGAACAAATTCCTTGTGATTTAGCTCCTACTTTGAGCCAGACTGGAGTTCCCCAAGGACAGTGTCTGTCAGGAGCTTGACATCAGAAATTGCACATGGTTATGAAAATGGAAACAACTTCAAGAAAAGCCAGTGTTGTTTGTTGGGCTTTTTAAATTCAGATTTCTCAAGAAATTCAGTTTAAGGCAAATTCATAAGTCTGGGCTGATTCCTTCTTTATCCAAACCTGCCTGACCTAAGCAGGGATCCTATTTTCAATCACTTCAGGAGAAGGAAGCTCAAGTCCAACAGTCACATTAAAAACCACAAAACATGTTAGATCTTTGGATTATGGCTCATCAGCCACATCCCAAACAAGAGGCCATCCAGCCTCAACGATGTTTGGACAAGCCAAATCACAGCTTGATATTTAACCCAACTATTTGATGGTCCAAAACTCCTCTGATTGCAAGCAGGGCTGGGCTGCCACGTTTCAAACAAAAGGAGGCTGTGGGTGACCTGACACAGAGATGGGACGGGACACAACCTGTCCCTGTGGGATCATTCCCTGAGGAGGGGAAGCCCCTCTGCCCCACAGAGAGGTGGGGAAGGAGGTGGCAGTGAGCCAGGGGAAGGATTTGGTGGAGAGGCTGCAGGGCAGGTTCGACCAGCTCGAGATGCTGAAAGACAGACAGAAAGAAGACCAGCTGGCAAGTGTGTGTAGGTGGGGAGAGTCATGCTGTTTGCCAAAGGGGCAGGGAATAACACATGTTCCTGTGCCTCAGTGGAAGGGGAAGTTCCCAGAAGCTTGCCTCATCTGTCTTTCTATTCTTAACCCTTCTCTGGCACCCTCTCAAGTCTGGGTACTGGTGGAAGAGATGAAAAATAATGCAGAAAAAGCAGCCCTTGCTAGCCTGGCAGAGAGCAGGCTCTTTTTGCCTCTCCAGCATCAGAAAGGCAAGGGCTGAAATGCTTTTTCCAGTATGAACCAGTCCCAAAAGCCTGGTTTATGGAGAAATGGGTTGTGGATGTCACCAGGGAACAACTGCTTTTGAGCAGAGACTGAAAGGTCTCCAGACCCTCAGCTGCTGTGAATCACCTTCAGGACTGGACTGGCATCAATGCTAGAGGGATGCAAACCCTCAGGTGTGGGGTAAAAAATCCTAAAATCCTTCTAAAATTCCCAGGGCAACAAAGAGGCTTTCAAAGCAACAAACTTGAAAATTATTTCAAAAGAAGAATTTTTTTTCTTCTGGGAAACAAAAGTTCTTCTTTTTCTGCTTTCCTCTGCACCATCCCCAGGTCACTGCAGCGAGACATTGTCGTGACAGTGAATCTGACAGTGAATTTGTCCCCAAGGGCTCAGCTCCACCTCACGTTTGGGACAAGCTGTAAATCTGGAGCAGAGACAGGAGGTCATTGCTCTTTCCCAAAATCCCAGCCACAGCACTCAATGAAGCTGAGAAAAAGCCATGGCAGCACTGAGGGGAAACTTCCCTCTGCCTTGGGGGATAATTTGTGCAGGAGCCAGACTGTCCTTCAGGGGCTGTGGTCATTCAGCCACTGGGTTATCCCAGCCCCTCTTCCAAACTGAGTGCAAGCTTCCAGCATTTGTCATTCCAGCCTGGAAAAACATGAACTGATCCCCTGATTGGGTTTTTTTTTCCTAAAAAAAGGAAAAGCTCACCCTCCTATCAAAGCTGGGAGGGACAGGAAGGTGGGGATGGCAGACTGGGGCACTGTTATAAAGTTAATGAATGCAAAAGCACTTTTCATCTCCAGACCTGAAGGAAGCTCACGACAGATCCTTTTCCTCCACTACAGATGGAAAGCAGGGGAAAACCTGGCAGAGGGTTGAGGAGGTGGAGGAGCAGGAGGGGGACCTGCTCCTCACCAGACCTAAGGAAGGAGCAGGAGGTGGGATGCACACATGGACTCAAAAACCTATGTCAGAAGGAGCTGGAAGGAATAGAAGTGGACAGATAGGGGTAGGTAAAACAATGACCTCCCATCCCATCCTCTGGCACAGCCAAAAAAACAACTGGCAACCCAGCAAGGCTGTGCTGGTCCTGTCTGGGGTGAGCAGGGCTGAGAGGAAGGGAAAAACAATGTTCTGAGGAGGGTACAATTCTCTCCAGGTTCACACGTAGCAACCCTGCAAGTTTCTATAGCAACACCGGGATTATTTTTAGCATTAGTCACATTTTAACAGTAGCAACCCAACATGGAGCTGAGGTGGAGGTTTCACCCTCTCCAAGGCTTTTTCCTTTTCCTCCAGCCCCTCTCCAGGGGCTGCAGAAACCCACCCTGACAACTGCTCAAGTGCTTTCACACAAACCAGCCGTGCCTACGAATAAATGTGGAAGGCATTGGGCAAAAAAAGCTCTTTTTTTTTCCTCCTTTGTTGATGTCCCTCCAGTCCAGAGGGACAAAGGCTGCAGTCCCCAGTGGCAGTGAGGCCACCCAGCCCACAGAGGACATTTTCATGGTGCTCTTGGAGCTCTTTCCAGCCTTGGTGGGTTCTACAAACACCAGGGAGAGCAGGGAGGAGCCACGTGTCTCATTTTGCTCTTATTTAGCAGCAAAGGGGGTCAAGGATGGCTGCCACAGGTGGGCCGTGCTCAGGGGGACATTGTGCAGGAATTTGTGGCAGGAGGAGCTGAAGGCAGCTCTGAGGCACAGGAGGGTGCAGAGTAGAAGAAAAGGTGCAGAGCATCTTCCCAAACCCTGAAACCAGGTGGGAAAAATGCCCAGAGCCCTGCAGAGCTGCCTGGCAGAGGGAGCACAGTGGGATGCAGCTCACAGCTGAGATCTTGGATGCTGCACATCACCCACAGGAGGCCAAACAGACACAGCTTCCCAGCTCTGTCCATGGGCAAACCTTTTCCACAATCCCAGTCCCCAGGATGCCTTAGGTTTTAGCTTTTCTATTTTTCACATTCTGTGCTGCTTTTTCACATTCAGTGTGGGGGTCTGGGCTTCACATTA
>VXBC01006163.1:13888-26833 GCA_013399945.1 Ploceus nigricollis
GGACATCAGCAGGAATTTCTCCATGGAAAGGGTGCTCAGGCATGGCAGGGGCTGCAGAATTCAAAACTGCAGGTGCCCCATCCCTGAAAATGTTCAGGGCCAACTTGGACAGGGCTTTGAGCAGCCTGGTCAAGTTGAAATGTCCCTGCTCTTTGTAGGGGTGGGACCACATGAACTGCCAACCCAAACTGCTCTGTGATTCTTGAAGCTGCTCGACCTTCCCAGCACACAGGTTGGACACAGAAGCTCCAACCAGAAGCCAGCACCACAATGGATGTCCTTCCCAAACTCTCCCTCCACTCTTTCATTTCATTTCAAATTTTTTTTTCACTCTTCCCAGCCCTTTTGGGGAAGTGAGTTTCTGTCCCGCGTGGTGGGTGATGCAATGTCCCATGTTCCCACAGCTCCAGGCCAGCAGCTCCCACGGGAGCAGAGCCCAGAGGGCTGTGAAACAAGTGTACAGCAGCAGGTGACCTTCCATGACCCAGATAATTTGTGCCCTACTTTACTTAATCCCTGGAAATCCTGGACCATAACCTCAGGACCTGCCTTCAGCACATTGTGCTAAAATTAAACCCAACTTTTTCCAATGAGGTTTACAGACCTCAGGCATGTATTTTTCTCCTCAGAAGCATGGCAATTTAACTGTTTCCAGCCTGGAAAGGTGAAATGTGGATGTACAAAAGTGTACAAAAACCATCCCTGTGGGAACAGGGTCTGTGGCACATCAGGTGAACAGCAAGAGTTGAGGGCCACCTGCAAATTAGAGATGATGACGATCCCACCTCCAAAAATCATCTTACATTCCCCAAATTAAAGTGTGAGAAAATGCCTAAGGACTGTTTTTCTGAAAATTTTCCAGGAAAAAGACTCTGAGATTGTCACCTGGCAATAAGGAGAGATCACTGCTGATACATCCCCTCACCTAATTCTCTTTATGTCCATCACATCTCTTGGCTCACTACTCCAAATCTGTGTCCCCTAGGCAGGTCAGAGACTGTTTTTCCATCCAGCCAGAGAAAATCTGGTGGCCAAGAAGTTCCTTTTCTCCTACCCCCACCAGGAAGCAGCTGCCACTGTCAGGCAGGAGGAGCACCCTCCAAGGGATGGGCTGTACCATGAACAGCTCAACACCACTTGGCCCAGGTTCAGCTGACCTAAATTCTGCCTCATTTGCAAGCCTGTGGTCCGTGGGAAGACCCCCAGCTTTCAGCAGCATCTGCCAACAGCAAACATCAGACAAAGGTGGAAATTAGGGCATCTGGATCTGGGCCAGTGCTCTTCAGTCATGAGAGCCCACCCTTGGTTGTGGTCCTGTCTTGGATGGGAGGCCCAGGACTCCCATCATTCACCATCCTGAGTACCCAGGATGGCTTTTGCTTCTTATATTGGACTGAGCAAGAATTGGAGAGGTGAGAGCAGCATTTTGAGGGAGAGAGAAAAGGAAAGGGAGCCCATCAGCACTGGGAAAATAACACCAGAAACGTGGTGTGGGAGAAAATCCAGACTGAAAGTTCATGAAGTCCCCCTTGGCTCATCACAGCCTCCTGCCCGTGGTGCTCAGTGCAGGCTGTGTCCCTGCTGCAAGGCTGCTCACACCCAGCACTGCTGCAGCTGGGCAGCAAAGGCAGGTCCCAGAGAGGTGGCCCAGCAGGACACACGTGTCCCTGACACTGCCTGGGCACAGCCCTCGTGGCCATGCTCACCTCTCCTTGTGTGTCATCGTGTGATGGAGCCCTGGAAGCCTCAGCCAAAAACCAGGAGCCACAATTCACCAGCAAACTGTTTCCCCATTCATTATTCATCCATCCCAAGCACTGCACACTCCTTTTTCCTGCCACATTTCAGTCATTTGCAGCAAAGCAAATCAATCATTTACATCACTTACTATTTGCTTCATCCTACACACAGCTAAAAAAGACAAGGGCTCTCCTTGAATGAGGACAGCACGCTACTCCAGTGAGGCTGACAAGAACAGGATCTCTTTGGCTCATCTCCTGCCACTCACTGACAGCAATTTAGAAAGGTCTGTTTGACAGTCATTTCCTCTTTACGTTCTTGTTCTGCTTAGGCTGGAAAACCACCAGTGCAGAAACAAAACCACTCAGAAAAAGACAATCCGCCACGGCAATCAGGTGCCTCTCCATTCACCAGCAGAGATTTTGGAATCATTTTTGAGTGAAAGCAGGGGAGGCCACAGGCTCCATGGCAAGCTGCCAAAAGGGGTCATTCCTCCTGGGCATCCTCCTCCTCTTGCCAGGGATGGTGCCACCTCTAAGTGCAGTGTATGGCCAGGCTGTCCCTCCTGTCTGGGGGGCACAGGCAGCACCAGGAAGCTGCTGGGATGGTCTGCAGCTCTTGTTTTTTGGGGTGTTCTTCAATTTTTGTGCTCACTGCTCAGGGTACTGAGACATCCCACAGATGCATCTCCCTGCTGCAGAGCCCTGAGGAGCCCTTTGCCACAGCCTCTCAGCACCTAAAGAGGGCCACAAGGAAGCCAGAGAGGGACTTTCCACTGAACATACAGTGACAGGGCAAGGGGGAACAGCTTTGAACTGAATTTTTGAATCAAGCTTTGTAGACAAATGTAATGGTATCAGGAAATTAATTGTGTGAATTGTCATGGTGTTGTTTTGCTCAACTGTACTGAAAAATCAACATAAATCACAGTTATTTAAATTGAACAGAACCATCTCATATGGAGAAATGGCTACTAGGAATTTTTTTTCTGTCGTGTTTTGCAGTTCTGCTTAATCTGATTTCCAGCATATCTTTAATTCCCATCCATTACCAAATAATGACATCCATATCAAATAGCTTTGAGACTCACATAATTCTGAGTTTTACAATAATTCTGCAAAAAAAGATATTATTTAAACTTTCATAAACTCAAAAAACATCATTAATTTTACTCCTATATATACTTTCAGCATACTGTGCTAATGGGTATTAACCAGGCCAAATAAATACATAAAAATTAAAAAAAAAACCAAATAAAACTCTTTCTCACAAAAGATCTCTTCAGTATCAATGATCATAATATAAGTATGGCAGTAAAAACAAGCTTTCTGAGGATTTATTATTCCTGAGATGTCCCCTCTTGCAATCCTTTACCCAGGCTCTGGGCCACTCTGCAGCTGAGCTGCCAGAGGATTTACTTCCACACGTGTCTCCTCCTTGGAACAGTCCCAAAATCCGTGTCAGTCATGATCACACTCCAATTCCACATCAGGCAGCTTCCCTCACCTGCCTGGAAATGTTATTATTTCAGCCTGCTGCCATAAAGAGCCAGATTGGAATCAATTTTAGATCAAGCTATTTAAAATATCTCCTTCTCCTTTTCAAAGCTGACTCAGTGCAGGCCACACACACCCCTGGAGATGCCTGAACATCATGGGCATAAATCCCCCTCCTCTACAGGTGGCACCTTCAGATGTGAAAGACTGGGGGGGAAAAAATTAGCCCTGTGATGTTTCAAGCAGGAGAAGAATTCCAGCAGGGGAAGGAGATGGCTGAAATGACCAGAAAATCTAAAATCAAGGATTTGATGGGAGGAGAGGGAGCCTTGCAGAAGGTCAGCTCCTCCCAGATGTGCTGCAGGCACTGTCTGAATGCAGATGGAGCAGGACTGGAGAAACCAGGTGAGGCTGAGGTGAGCAGGAAATCCCTTCTGAGAATGCAAGAAATCATTTTCATCACAGCTCTGGAGTGCCTGCCTAGCCCAGCCCAGCTCACACTGAATTCCTGTCACACACTAATGAACACGTGCTCCCCACTGGAGGGGGAGAGACTTCAGCAACACCAGGACCTTCTGTGACATCCTTGGGGATGAAATCCTCTGCTCACCCTCCCCAAGAAGCAGCTCTATCAGACACCTCTCTATCTATAGCTGCAGAGGTTGTCAGATTAATCCTGGCCCTTTTCAAAAATCCACCCACTGTATTTTTCCCTCAGAGACTTGTGTGTGCTGCAAATCTCCTGTGTGTGCTGCAAATCCTGTGTGTGCTGCAAATCCTGTGTGTTCCTGCAAATATCATGGGTGTTCCTGCAAATATCATGGGTGTTCCTGCAAATCCTGTGTGTGCTGCAAATCCTGTGTGTTCCTGCAAATATCATGGGTGTTCCTGCAAATATCATGGGTGTNGCGTTCCTGCAAATCCTGTGTGTTCCTGCAAATCCTGTGTGTGCTCCTGCAAATCATGGGTGTTCCTGCAAATCCTGGGTGTGCTGCAAATATCATGGGTGGCTGTAAATCTCCTGTGTGTTCCTGCAAATCTTGTATGTGCTGCAAATCCTGTGTGTGCTGCAAATCTCCTGTGTGGCTGTGAGTTCACATCCCTGGAACACACACGAGCTGGGAAAGGAGGAGACCTTGCACCACTGACCCCTCTCACCTGTGCAGGACATCAGCACCAGGGACAGGCTGGGGACCTTCCCTTGGGCTGGCATTTCTTATCTCAGCACTGCCAGGAAAGGTCTTGGAGGTCCATAAAGAAACAACAGGGATGAGATAAATAACAGGAGACTTGGCAATGAGGAGGAGAAAGCACCTTTAACACACACAAACACACACAGAAGGAAGATGAGAGCAGAGGATACTTTCTTCACTTTTTTAACTTCTAGACAGGCTGAAGAGATTTCATATTCCATCTTTTCTTTGCCCTTTTCAATAAAAATATTCTGGGTTGCTCTCTCATCAGAGCACAGAGTACAACAATATCAGTTTGTCTTCTCTAGCCAGGAGGAGCAAAGAGGGAAGAAAAGCTTTTAAGAAGCTGCCCATTTCCAGACTGCTTTATGTGCTGAGAAGAAGGGCACAAGGGTCAGCACATCTCTTCTTTCCCCAACAGGCAGCAGGCTGTGGGGTTCAGGAGGAAAAATGACCATTTTCTGGGACTGTGGCACTGCTCCCAGGCCAAACACAGCTCAGCACTGAGATGCCTCACGAGGCATTAGCCTGGCTCCCTTTCCTGCTGGCCTTCTGTTTGTGCAGGCAGGAGCCACTTCCTCCGAGCTCTGCTGTGCTTGGCAGCATCCTGGGAATGCTAAGGCAGGCAGATTGCCTCTCAGGCATGGGAAGATCTCTGCTGAGACCAGAAATAGACTCTGTGTGTGTCTTCATCCCTGCACTACACCGAGCTTATCAGCACACAAAACCAGGAGGGGAAGGCAGCTCATCACCCACACCCCGAGGGGCTCCTCCAGGGACCCACACATCAAACCTGAACCCCCTGGCAGCTCCATGAGCCACCAAACCACAATGTGCAACACCCACTGGAAGGGCTGAGGCCTCCAAGCCCAGGAAAAGCACCAATCTGGCCACTGCTATGTGGGAGATGTGCTGGTGAGACACAAAGAGGCTCCCTGAGACATTTTATGTGCTCCGTGCTCCCGTTTTCCTTGTCAGCATGGGAAGACTGGAGAGCTGAAATATCCAAGAGCACTCATGTTCAGACACATGCAGTGTTTCCAGAGGCAGCTACTACCCTCAGATCCAGGCTATTTTTGCCTCTGAGTGCCCATGTCCTCCTCCCTGCCAACAGCCCATCCTGATTTTCTGCACCCATGTTCTACCCCCCCTCTCCCTCGTGCTCTGCTCAGCCCTGCTGGGATCCCAGCACAAGCCAAGCATTTACCAGTGCATGATTTCTCTGCTGCAACAAGAGCTTTACCCTTAAGGGTTAATTAATTCCCTCTTTATGTTGAGAGGGACCCTGTGGTGTCAGGGGTGGCAGATGAACAGAAGAGAGTAAAGACAGCACATAAAGCTCACAGAGGTTGGATGCTGCAGAAGCAGGACAGGGAGTAACCAGAGGCAGCAAATTCCCTTCCTCAAAGTGTTTTTCAGCTCTCAGCTTCTTTCCCTGGTCTCCTGCACCAACTCCTTGCATCCCAGGCCACAGTTCTCCATCCCTTCCCTGGCACTGCATGCTGTTTTTCCAACTTCTCCCAACAATTTACCCCAAACATTCCTCACAAATATTTTTTCCCCTTCAGAAGGCATTAGGAAAACACATGGGGGGAAGCAGAGAAATGAAATCTAAACAAATCCAGGGCACTTCAGTCTGAACTTGGGATCACTGACACTTTGCCATTAGTGTCCTTGCAGCCTCCACCCTTTCAGCTGCAAACCTCTTTTTCATTCTGCCCTTGACACATTCTTTGGGGAGTGACTGATGTCTCAAGTGGGCAGAAATGCAGATTTTATGGAGTTCACAAAAGAATCTCCATCTCTCACGTTCCACAGGAGCCTGAATGGTTGTGTTTGAAACCCCAGGAGCAGGAGCTGGGGCTGAGCAAGTGGCTAACTCAGGGCATGGCAGCTCACATTCACCATCTGGAGCAAATCAAAACACTTTGGAGCTGCAGAGTGCCAACTGGAACAAGCTCAGCCCCAAAAGCCACAAGTGCAGCTCTGTCAGTGCAGCCCAGGCTGTCAGGGGAGCTCCCTGGGCTTGAGCTGGATCCTCTTGGAGAATGGATCTGAGAGCCCAGAGGGGCTGTCCCTGTGCTCCAAACCTCAGCAGAGGTGGCTCAAAGGTGCCAGCAAACTCTGCCATCTCCCCTTTTGTCAGGGAACCCCTCCTGTCTGCTGCTGAGCAGATGTTTGGGAGCAAGAGGGAAGTGCCAGGGCCTGAGGTTTCACTGGGGGCTCCCAGGCTGTCTCAGGGAAGCTTGGCTGGATGCCACATGGGCACAGGCTCAAGAAAGTCTCACAAGCCCTCACTCACTCCTAAGCAGCCCCAGTGCCATGATTTTGTGGCATGAAGGGGTCACAGGGGAGGTGAGGACACGTGGCGTGGGCTGGAGCAGCCAAGGACAAGGGACAAGTGAGCTGGTGGCAGATTGAGCACAGACAGAGCCAGGGGTTTGCCAGCCAGGCTGGAGTCAGCCCTGAGCACAGCCAGAACATCCTCTCAGCTTCCTCTGCCCTCTTCCCCAGCCCCAGCCTCCAATTTTCTCCTCCTTTCCATCCTGCTGCCCTTCCTCCCGCAGTGTCCAGCCCTCTCACACCCCTCACAGGCACAACAAAACCCTGACCCCCTCCAGAGCAGCTCCCAGTCCAGCCCTCCAGACCCAGCAGAGCCCCAGGGAGCAAACAAACATTTCCTGGGCAGCCCTGTGAGCTCCAGCCCTGGCCACTGGCAGGTGTGTGTGTCCCTCTGCACTTCCACCCAGAGCATTCCCACATTTCACAGGTGAAATTCCCACATTTCACCCAGGAACATTTGTGAAAATCCCCACATTTCACCCAGGAACATCACACAGGTGATGCCACTGGGAGCCTTGGCCCCAAGAAGGAAAGGGAGCTCTGCATCCCAGCCTGGTGCCAGACCCCAGGGCTGGAACCACTGGGAATGTGGCTGCAAACAAACTGGCTCAAGCCACTCTCAGGAGCCCCCAGCGAGCCCTGAGCAGTCCCAGTGCCTTCAGTGGGGTGAGGGCTCCAAGGGGAGGTGAGGACACGTGGCATGGGCTGCAGGCCAGCTCCCTGGAGCCCTTTGGAAGGCGTCTGGTGTCCCTGGGTTGTTTGTGGGAGGTCAGATGTGTGACATGGTGGAGTGGAGTGGCTGAAGAGAGCTCATCAATGTCAGCAAAACCCCATCTGACAGGGAGAGTTCTGCTCTGTGTTAATGACCATCATTAGCTCACACACATCCAGAACCAAACCTCAGCAGCTCCCTCAGCCTGTCCCAGCCCTGCCCTGCCCTGTGGACTCTGTCCCACCTGGCCTTGCACAGTTTTGCCCTGTAAATCAGACCTTTCTGTCTTGTCTTTGCAGCAAAGCCCAGGAAAGCAGTGCTGTCACACAGGGTGCCACTGATGGACCCCCTCAGTGCTGTCCCCAGCCTGTCACTGTGACCAGTCACCCTCTGCTCCATGGCCCAGCCAGGTCCCCTCTGGCAGGAGCCAGTTCTCCACCCTCTCCCCACAGCAGCTGCCATCTCTCCCAGCTCTGCTCTGCATCATTCTCTGCTTTTCCCTTGTTCCTTTTTCCTGGCACTTGGACAAAACACCTCAGAGCTGACTCGTACCATTTTTTGGTTTGTTCCTTGCTAGGAGAGCTGCCAGTCATGTCACACTGACCCACATTGCAGGGTTATTTCTGTCAGGCACAGCATCCTTCTCCAGAAACAAATGCTGCTTTCCCCCTGTGATCTCAAACCTGGTGGGAGCCCAGGTTCTTCCTGGGTGACAGCAACTTTATGAGTTACTTACACAACCTCTCCAGCATGTCAGATGGGGGAAAAAAACCCACAGAAGAGAAAAAAATGGATATTTAAGTGACAAAAAACATCCCCAGCTCACAGAACAGCCACTCTTCCCTGTTCTGGCTCTTCCCACTGTGCTACAGAGGGTGACCAAGCACCAGCAAGGGCAACATGGACCTGCTCCAGAGCTCAGCATGACAAATGATGCCCTTAACGAGGGGACCAGAAGACAATGGTGAACTTGTGACATGCCAGATCCTCAGCAGCTCTGACAGGACAATAGAAAAATCCATAAATAGAAAAGCAGAATTGCTGGGCTTCTTTCAGTGGGTGAAAAAGTGACAGAAGATTTGGAGCCAAAAGAGAGAGGAAGTCTGGGTTAAGGAGAAGCTTTGAAAGGAGCTGACAGAAGAAGACAGCCCTGATACAGCTCCAGCCTCAGCCAGGGCTGGAAAAGCCAAAACTCATGTGGAACATCTGCCTGGAATCCTTCCTGGTGAGCAGGATGGCTGGGAATCCCATTTCAGATACGTGGTGTTATCTAAAGGTTGATTTTTGTATTGTTTTTGTAACACAGAGAAACAGGCAAATCCCTGCAAACCCTCATCCTAAAGAAAAGATTCCATCCCTCCTCATTCCCTGCAAACAGGCTCTTGGTTTTCCCAGAGAAGCTGTGCTCAGTGCCACTTTTTACATCACTTTGCCTGCAAAGCCAAGATGATCAAGAAGAATTTGAAACCAGATCTGTTCGAGAGAAAAAAAATAAAGTTCATCAACTTCTATAAAAATCTAAACCAAAATAGATCCCACATAGGGGATATTTTTAAGATTTAACTTGCAATATTCAGGCAGAGATAAGAGAGTTAACAAAGGAAGGTTTCCAGGTGGAACAGAGCAACCAACATCACCAAAAAGCCACCAAACTCACAGATCTTAAATTTATCCTACACATCAGGCTCCATTTGTCCTCCAGGAAAATCTGCAGCATCCAAATCCAAGTGCATTAAAGTATTTACCCCTGGCAACAAAAGAAAAGCTGTGAAACACCTCCAGTCTGGGGGACACCCACTGGATGGAACCAAGCACCAGGCCTGGGATGAGTTCAGTCGTTCTGAGTAGGAGAATGAATGTCACAGTGAGGGGCTCTGAATCTGGAGAGTTAAATGCACACTCTGATCCAGCTTGTGTTCACCTCCACGTCAAATTACAGGCAATAGTCCTTGATCTGTGGCCTGGCATTCAATTTGCTCTGTTAATTCTGGGGGCTTCAAAGGCTCTGGAATACCTTGGAGAGAAAAAACTGCACAGACAAACGTGATCTCATCAGATCCTTGGCACAGCCAGCTCAGCTCTTCCCACTGGGAATTGAGCTCAGAGAGGGTTAACCAGGAAAACACCCTGGTGGACATAACCCCACAGCCAACCCCAAAAATGTCAGATTTTCTTTCCCAGCCTTTTGCTCAACAGCCTCTTCCTAAGGGAGTGAGAAGTCCCTGCTGCAGGGACAGGACTCTGCACTTTGGGGCATCACTGAGAGGAGATCCCAGAACTCTGCTGGGCTCATCCACAGGGAGGGGCTGGAGCTGGGCCAGGGGAGGTCAGGGGGGATTTTGGGAAAGGTTCTTCCCCCAGAGGGGGCTGGGCACTGCCCAGGAATGGGCACAGCCTGAGGCTGCCAGAGCTCCAGGAGAGCTTGGACACCACTCCAGGGATGCCAGGGTGGGATTGTTGGATTTGGGTGATCCTGTGGGTCCCTTCCAGCTCAGAATTCTCTGTGATTCTTGCACAGCAATAAACCAGCCCAGCTCCTGAGGGTCCACAGGAGCTCTGTGCCTCGAGGGCCACCCCATCTCCTCAGGAAATGCTGGCCATATTTCCAACTAAGTAAACTTGAACCCTTAGCATGAGGGAAAGAAAGAGGCAGCTCCCACTGGGCTTGGGGTGAATTCTTGGCACTGTTTGTGTTTCTCATCGCCAGCACAGCCACAGCTTATGTTTCCTTTAGGGAGTTATCTTTACAGCCAGGAAGTGGCTCTTTCCATCTGGACAGTGTCATTCTCCTGGCTGGTTCTGCCTAAATGTTAACAAAACCCTGCTGCTGCCTTTATTCCCCCTCCTCAGGGATACTTGGAATTTTTATTTTTCTTCATAACCGCTGAAGAATCCATATTTCACAGAGTCCCGTGATCTTCTAAAAGGACTAACAGTGAAAGAAAATCACACTGGGCCTCAAGGTTATCTGTTTAGCCTAAAAAAAATGCAGGCATAATGCAAAACACAAAGGCAGAGGTTGCACAAGAAATTTGCAGGGCCTTAGGGGATGAAAGTCTCATTTAGCAAATAGATTTCCCAGAGAAATCCCGTCAGGGAAAACAGACATAACGAGATCTAAACATATTTGCATGATGTGAAGGTCCTGTTATGAATAGGTATTTATAGTTTGCTGAAAGTGAGATGGAGAGAGGCTCATGGGCAAAAAGAAAAGCTGAGCTGGCTTAGGAGAGTAAAAACCACAAGGACAGGAGGAGAGGGAACGGCCTCAGGCTGGGCCAGGGCAGGCTCAGGGTGGACATCAGCAGGAATTTCTCCATGGAAAGGGTGCTCAGGCCTTGGAACTGCCCAGGAGGGTTTGGATGCCCATCCCTGGAGTGTTCAAGGAGGGCTGGAGGTGGCACTGGGTGCTCTGGGCTGGGGATGGGTCACAGGGGGGACTCCATGGCCTGGGAGGGCTTTTCCATCTCAGTGATCCTGGCCCTCCTGCAGCACAGTGCTGTGCAAGCACAGAGGCTCCTTTGGGTTTGGGGGAGCAGCAGCTGTGCTTGGAAGCCCCAGGTGATCCCCCCAGTCAGGGCTGTGCCAGCTGCCTGTGCTGGAGCCACAGCTCAGCCCCCTCAGAGCAGGAGCCTGAGCATTTCCACACACAGCCCATGGCTGCAGCTGCTTCTGTCCCACCCAGAGGGACCCGAGCTGGCTCAGGGGGTCACACAAAGAGAGCCAAACTTCTGAAAAAAGTCAAGAAAAGCTGCTCTGGTTCAAGCCCCCTCAGGTGCTGGCCTTTGGCAGAGGCAGCAGAGAGGAGTTTCCATCTCCCCACCANGTGGAAGGATTTGGGGAAGTATCCTCAGCTTACAAGGCACTGGAAAATCACCTTTTCCTCCATCTTTCCTACTCTGTCCATGTATTTTACAACAGAGCTGTGCAAATCAGGAGGGTTTTCCTCTGTCTCCTACAACAGGGCCAGGGACAGAACCAATTTTTAAATAGTGAATACCCCAAAAGTATTTTATTTTCTCCTCACTACTGAATAGAAAAAAAGAAGAGTCATAGAATCACAGAATGGGTTGGGAGGACCTTAAATAAATCCCATCCCACCCCNCTGCCCTGCTGCCCCCCGACATCCAGGAGGGAGCCTCCACTCCCAGGGGAAACAGTGACTCTGCAAAGGGTCCCCAGATGTTCAGGCAACTGCAGAGTTAATTGCAGTTAATTAATCATATCACAAAATACTTGTTACATTGATCAGATACATGGAAAGGACGTTTAGCCATTGAGTAAATAACCTCACTATTCCTCAAATTCCTGGAGCTAAACACAGCCAAAGTGATGGTTTCCTGCATATCTATATGCCTTTTAAATATATANCAGGGATCCAGGGGCAGCCACAGCTGCTCTGGGCACCCTGTGCCAGGGCCTGCCCACCCTCACAGGGAAGATTTGTTTCCTAATATCTGATACAAACCCCTCTCTTTGAGTTTGAATTATTTACATGGCTCAGATGCAAAGTTCTGCTGCTCCCTGAGCAGAGGATTTGCCTCCAAAGGATCAGACTCCTCCACAACAGCTGAAATTTCTCTTTCATCTCCCCAGCCAGGGGTTAAAGAGCTCACCCAAGGGATGCTCCCACACAAACACACACCTGGTGGAGCCTTCTCCAGGATTCCCTTCCAGAGGAAATTGTCCTTCCATGCTGTGGGCATCTCCTCAACCCTCTGCATGGGAGATGAACATCACTCAGCCCAACCCCCAGTTTTAATTCAGCTGTCCCAGCCCCAAAACATTTGAGAAATGTCAAGAAACGTCCACTGTAGATTGAATTTGTGAAGTTTAGTTTAGCCATACTCCAACTACATATTTTTCCCGTGGAAAAATGACTCATCAGGGGCAAAATAATCTATTTTTAAGTCAAGTTCAGCCTCTCTGCAAGAAATCCTCAGTTCAAGGCAGGACCTGAGAGGGCAGGTGGTTGCTATGCAACTCCTGAGAGAGGACAGCAAGTGAGAAAGGTGCTTTCACAGAATTAAGATCTTTATAAGTTGAGCCAGTCCCATAAAGCACTATTTGCACTGTTTCTATTTAATAATTATAAAAATCTGGCAAATAAACCCAAATAACAAAGGGATGATGTTTGTTAGGGCAGACGAGCCAGGATGTTTAACTAGGAAAATTCTGTCTTTATGGAGAAAATATCTATATTTTCACAAGATAAGAACTGTGCTTTTCTAAAGGAAAAAATACTAAAAGGCCAAGAGGAGTTTCTTGCCAAGTTGGAACACTCTGCAATCCCACTCCTAGCACAGGGCAGCCCTCACTGCTCACTCTCCATCAGCCAGAGACTCACAGGCAGCTGCTGCTGAGAATCAGAGGTAACTTAGCAGGATTTGGGAGAGATAAGAGGAATAGAAAAAAAGAAAATCTAAAAAAAATTGAAAAGAAAGGGAAAAGAAGAAAAGAA
>VXBC01006163.1:27003-43074 GCA_013399945.1 Ploceus nigricollis
AAAGAAGAAAAGAAAAAAGAAAAGAAAGGGAAAAAAAAAAAAAAGAAAAGAATGGATAGTGAGATGAAGCTAAACTCTCCAAATACCTGAGAACCACTGACTGGCCCATCAATATTCCCCAGCTCAGTGGACAGCTCTCCAGACACTGCTGTGAATTCAGGCTGCCCTCAGGACAAGGTGTTTCCATGCACATCACTGTCATCTCAGGGCCAGAACCACATTTACTCATTCCTGGGTATTTCTCTGGGCTCTCTAAACTGAGTCCAAGCTCTTTAATCACTTTTCTTCCTCCCTCCCATGAATCAGAGCTATCTCTCCTGTCCTCTCAGCAGCTGGAGAGTGACACTCACCAGAAGGAATTCAGGCTGATTTGGGGACTGCCTGACCCATATTTTTCACATCCTGAAGCAACACAACCCATCCCCTCAAGAAAAACTCTCAGAAAAAGAGAAAATCATTCCAGCTACAGCTTTTTAGCTCTTCAAGAAGCATCCCCACATGGATCCTAGTGGCAGTCTGAATAGATCTGTGATGGGCAGTGAGGAAGGGGTTCATGGGATGAAAAATGGCTCAAAATAGGCAGAAAGTTTTGGTGTGATCACTTCATAAGTGATGCTCCTGCAGGCAGTGGGAGGGTGCTCCAGGCAGGGGTGCTGAGCTGATGCAGAGGTGTTTAACCCATAGCTCCAGCTGGGAAGGAGAGGTTTGCTGGTTTCTAATCATCCCCCAGGACAGTCCAAGCTCTTCAATCCTTCCTATCCCTGCCCATCCACCGTGATGGGGCAGCTCCGAAGCCCCAGCCCGGCCCCATCCAAGCCTGGAGCTGTTCTCCAGCCCTGAACAATTCCAGCCCTTTGTCAGCTTCCTCCTCCAGCACAAAGGGAGGCAAGAAGGGCCTGAGGCAAAGGCTGGAAGGAGCCAGGCTGGCACACAAAGCCCCTCTGGGCACAATTGTGTCCCTTATCAGGGTTTTTCCCCACAGCTCCGGTGAGGAGAAGCCAGAAATAGCAGCTGTGCTTTAAATCAGGGCAAATGTTTGAAATCACCACATCCTGGAGATGCACATCACCAGCAGCACTGACAGCAAGCCTCAGGCCCAAGAGATAATTTGAAGATTTGGGTTCCCAGGGAATTTGGGCACCTCCCAGTGCAGCCCAGTGGGGATTGCTGGGTTTTGGTCCCCGAACAACGAGGCCAAGTGGCCTCTTGTTATTTGATGATGGTGGCTGTAACCTTTTGTGCCAGACACTGGAGACACACCCTCTGCTCCAGAGCCTGCCATAAACAAGTATTTGGAACTAAAATGCATTTTTCCAAGACAGGGAGGAGGCGAGGAAAAGAATAGGACAAAGAATTAGGAATGGGAACACAAGAGACGTGGTTCCTTTCTTTTGTCCAGTGTTTGCCCTGAGTTCCCAGCAGAATAAGCCACCAATTCCCAGCTCAGGACACAAGGCTGTGGCTCCTTTCTGCTGTCCCTGGAAGCATTAACAGTGCTGGGGAATATTCTCCATGCAGAATACAAAAGCAGCCAACCCACAAATCTGAGCATCAGCATCCACACTTGGCAGCAGCAGAGGAAACCACCACATGCAATTATGGCAGGTAATCTTATTTTCAAGTTGGAAATAATTTGTCCTGGGGTGGAAGATGGGCACCACAAGCACTTACCCAGCAAACCACAAACAGCAAGGGATGGCTGCAGGGAGGGAAGGGAGGGTATAATAATCTTATTTCTGTTCAGCAAACCATACCACTCACTAATATTCCCACATAGTTCAGGATGTCAATGCAAGGGAGCTGCACTTTTTTTTTCCCTTGTCAGAGGAGAAAACAGAGAGGAAAGTGAGACAACTCAATCCAGCCTGGAATACAGCTCTGATAGCTGCTCCCAGATGGGTTCCCAAACCTCCCAACAGGATGCTGTTGTGCATTATCAGCAAGGCACAACTTTCCATGTACATTAATGAGAAACACTGCTGTGCTACCAATTTGTCTGGCTTGGTCTTGGCAGAATTTCTGGGCTGGAAATCCCAGAGTTCACATAACTGGTCTGTTCACCCCGCTGCTTAATCTGTCTTCACTTGAGGAGATGAACTCCACATATAAACATGCAATGCTGGATATAAACAGCCCCCAGGCCCAGGGATGACAAGAATTAAGCTTTGCTCTGTCCATGCATGTGTGTGTGGGGCTGGGAAGGAGTCTCTTGTTTCCTGGTTGTTATAAAATTCTAAATTGTAAATGCAAAGTTCTCTAAAGCTCAGGCTGGGCTGCAGCCTCAGAGATGAGCCCTGAGCAGAGAGGGGCTCACAGGGCAGACAGGATCCTGTTGTGGTTGGCAGGTTAACAGAGATTTCGCTCTCTCTGAACCAAAATTAGGGGGAAAACACCTAAACCCAAGTGGTTTCTGGTACATGGGCCTCAGGAGGCTGTGTTGGCTGCTGGGGTAAGGGGTGAGCATCCTGTGAGAAGGAATCACATCCCCCTCCTGTGTCCCAAATCTCCTTGGTGCTCAAGAGCCCTCAGAAAACACATCCCCCTCAGCATTTCCCCACACATGGGGCCCAGGCTGTTTCTTATAATGAAATTACAACAGGGAAGATCATGTTTTCCTGCTTATTCTTAACAGAATTTGGGAACTTAATGAAAAAAATCTCTGATTCCTCAAGATTGTTCTCATGCTGTTTTCAGTTGGTGGTTTAACCCTTCTCTCGATGTTAATTTCTGCCAAAAAAGGTCAGAAATTATCAGTGGAGGGTGAAACCAAACCAAACAAAACAACAACAGAAAGCCTGTTAAAACCTTCAGAGTGGGGAGGGGAATTCCCAGAGGCATGGCTGAGCAAAATCCCCTGGCCTGGCAGGAAGTGCAGTGACTGAGGGATGTGTGTGCCAGCAGCAGCTCTGGGCTGTGCAGGAGGAGGGACAGAGCCTGTGGCAGGCACACCTCCCTGAACATCTCTGCTGGGAGAAGTTCAAGCCCAGGAAATAAGAAATGATGCAGGAAAATGTGTGGCTCGAGACCCCCATGAGACAAAGGTCCCCACAGCTCCTGCCACATCCCCTCCAGTTCACTCTAACTCAGGGCAGAGGTGCCTTTGAGGCTCACCCACATCTCACTTTATTCCTGAATAAACACTGGGAAGGGAAATGAAAGGAAGGGGAAACTACAAAAGTGACTATTTTAAATACCCCGTGTTTTGAAGGAGAGCTTATCACAGGCAGCATCCACTCCACCAGCACAACTCCTGTGAGGAAAGGAGTGGGTAGAAAACACTGATCTCCAGCTGATTGCTATTCTGGGGAACAGAGAACACACAAAGAAAAGAGGAAAAAACTTAAAAATGTGCCTGGGTGGGCAAGCCAAGGTTTTAAATTCACAGCCTAGCCCGTGTCACTGCATGCTGCATTTCACTGGTCTGAGTCTCTGCTGGCTGTGCCCAGATAACAAAATCCCCCCAGAGAGATAAATGGAGTTGCAGATATTGTGTTTATCCTGCAGCCCAGCTCATCTCTGAGTGCACAGTGTGTTCTGTGCTGCTGCTGCCTCCTTCCCAAGCGTCTCCAAACAGCCTCCAACAAAACAGGAGGATAAAGAGAAGCCAGGGAGATGACAGAATGAATAAATTAGACACACGTGGCCTCCTGTATTCATCTCCTCTCTCTTCCTGTGAGGAACAGGAGCTGTGCTGTTACCTAAGCCCAGCCCCACTGCAGGGAGGAGGATGCTTGGAGCAGGTGCCTGCAGGCTCTGGGAGGAAGGCAGAGGGAAGAGTGACTTGAACCTCTCTCCAAAAGCCAGACAGCTGCCCTGCCTCCCAGCGTGTCACTGCAGCCACTGCCAAAAATCCGAGTGCCAGCTCTGTCTCTGAACCCTCCATGTGGAAGGAGCTGTGCCCTCTGTGCCCTGTCCCCCATGGAAACCACTGCCAGGGACAGGAAAGCTGCAAGAATTAGCTCTGGAGAATGTCCCCGTGGGCAGGTGCTCCTAGAGCAAGGACTTTCAAAGAGGTGGGATGGGTCTCAGCTGTGCTGGAAGCAGCCAAGGTGAAGGAGAATTTTGGAGGAGGTCACTGGCAGTCAGAAGGAAATGCCCACAAATTACAGTTGTGCATATAGAATTATAAATTATAAAAATCACAGAAACTCAGGATCACTGAGCTGGGAAAAGCCCTCCCAGCCCATCGAGTCCCAGCTGTGACCAATCCNGAGACTGCAAGGAGATGGACACAAGGATTTCACAATCTGAAGGACACTTTTGGTGGTGATTCAGGAGCTGATGGGAGCTCTCAGCTATGGAATGCAGTGTTTTTCCCCCAGAATTTGAGCATTCTTAACAGAATTTACTGTCCCAAATTCAAAAGGCATTTGTTCTATGTTCTTCTGCAGATAGGAGCCTACAAAAGAGCTCCAGAAAGGACATGGGTTTTCTTGATCTATGAACAGTCAGGAAGAAAGTTTGACTGCTTCACAAATCCCATTTTAATGGCCTGGAAAGCAGAAAATTTCAGAAACCACACATCTACCTCCTATTACACACCCCATGACAAGGCACTGGAGCAATGCTTGTTTGCCTCTTGTACAATTACTGTGTCTCAACACAAAACTCAGTATAAACCATGAAAATTCAGAGCCCCAAACCAATAAACCACAGCCCTGCCAGGTTCTCTCCAGGTTTCTTACCATGTCCATCACCTGGAAGCCAGTAAGGCTCTGAGAATTGCTGATACCAATCACAATCAATTCATTACCAAGAGGCTCCAAAAGCCTTCACCAAAACACAAATGCTGTAACAGGAACCTGGAGATGACAGAGTCAGGAGTGGCCTCTTCTGTTCATCTGATCTGGCCAGGACACACCAGAGGAAACCTCTCCTGGTCCTAATAAAACATGAATTTACTGGCACATTGCAGAGACAAGCTGGGCTTGGTTTGTTTAAACTCTGCTCACAAAGACAAGGCCTAAACATCAGCAATTTTCTTGCCAGAGCCCAGAGCGTGCTGGAGAAGTTGAAGATCAAGTAGCTGGGCCCAGGGGCCACAGCCTGACAAAATCCACCTCATTTCCTAGGAAGCACATTCAGCTTAAGGAGCTGGCTTTAGATCAGGAAGCATCTGCTGGAGTCAGACCTTTCCACAACTTGCAGCCTGGCCAGAGCCCCGAGCAGGGGAGGCAGCCCAGGCTTCCTGCAGGAGCCAAAAAATCAAATTCTCCAACCTCAGCAGCCCAGCCACTGGGGGAAAGTGCAGTTTTTGCCCTGAGGAGTGATAGAAATAAAGCAACCCAACCCATTGGTTTGTCACGTTGCCTATTCGTGTAAGCCCAGCTCAGAGGCTTGAGGTGCATCAGCCTAGCAGGAGGAGTGAATTCAGACCCATTACTCAGCTCTGGGTGCAGCCTGTCCTATCTGGAACATAAACAGTGACTTGTGCAGTCTGTCTGGCTCCTTGCAGCACATCTGAGTGCTCTGGGAGGGCTGCTTTACCCCCCTGTTTTACCAGAGGAGAATGCATCAGCTGCTTTAGCAGCACACAGGCCCACTGCAAATGGAAGAAGCTGTAAAAGTGGGAGAAACTACACAGTTTTTTCCTCTCCAGACTCAAAAAAAATCCCTAAAATTTGTTCAGAACACCAAGACCTTACAGTTACCCTAGGAAAAGATGCCAGGGGTTTGAAGTGCTGTTCTGTACTTGTTATCTGACTGTTCTGTACCTTCCAGCAGAGATTGCACACAATCCCAGAACAACAGATAACCGTGCCAGCCACCTGGATGTGCTAATTACAGAAGTTTGGGGCAGATTTGGCATTCCTACCTTGCAAGGTGCTGCACTTCCCCCTCTGTGCTTCGTTCCTCAGCGACATCGTGCCGTGCATGCCCAGAGCCTTCCTCAGCTGCTATCACAGAAGGCAAGAAATCCCCCAGCACACCCAAATCCCCTCTCCAAGGAGAAACTGGGACTCAGGGAGCACGTCCTGGCTCTGGTTTCAGCTCTGGGACACTGAAGCACCTTCCCAGGGCTGAGCAGGAAGTGCTCCTGCCTTCCCATCTCAGGAACCCAACCCCAGGAGCAGGAACGGCATCAAATCCCTGGCAGAGCTGCAGGGCCTGGCTGCCAGATGGGCACAGGGGGATTGATTTCAGCTGTGCCAGGTGGCTGAGGGTGCAGAACCCGAGGTGAGCACATCTCTGCAGGGGGGCATCATCAATTATGCACACAGGTACAGGGTTAGTGTAGCTTGACCCACCCATGGGGTTATTCCTTCTCCATCTCATTAACTCCAGCTGAAGGTCTGCTGATGGCTAATTCAGATCCCTTGGGGCCCCTCCTCTGAGCAACTTTTCATCTGTTTATCTGAAAACATTTGGTGAGTACAGTGAGGTTTAGAGAAGCAGAATTTCCATTTCACAAGCAGGGAAATGCAGGCACCTTTTTTCTACAAGCAACTCTCACCAAATCCCAAAACCCCACAGAGCCAGGATCTAGGGAATTCCCACCAGCCCCACGACTCTGCTCAGGGGATGCCACATCAGCAGGCAGGAGCAGAGGAGCCACCTGTGAGCCACAGAGCAGTTCTGGGATGAATCTGCTTTAAACCACACCACAGGAGAGAATTCATCCCCACACTGTGCCAGCTTGTGATCCGTAGGGAACAGGAGATGCAGATGTTTGTCAGAGTTAGAGAAGGTGTGACACAGCAAGGAAAGGAAGGTTTCCTCAGTACAGTTTTCCTCCCAAGGCTGTAAGGATCCCAAAATTTCACACTGAACCCCATTTCATACTAGACCCAAACATTTCATACTGGCAGCATCCACCCTTTTGCTGAGGGTAATGGCCAGGAGGCCAGTGAGGAGCTTTTGGTGGCTTTGGGGACCAGGGAGAGCAGAGACATCTCACAGTTACCCCAAGGAGCTTGGGCTGAAGTGACTCAAGTCTCATTGGAGCTGTCTGGGAAGAAGCAGCTTTAATTCCATTTCCCAGTACAAACACAGATCCACCACAGAGGAGAGGTTTGCAATAGCCACCAGAGGATTTCAGCTGCACGGAGAATTCCCTGCAGCTTTTCCATCAGGCCATTAAGAAACTTCTTATTCCTCACACTGAACAAATAGATGCTATTTCTGCAATGACTGCGCTATGAGTAACAATATTTTTACTTTTTAAACACAAAGCAACTTTCCAGCTGTACACAGAGACATTCCTCAAGAGCCAGACTTCAGACAGCCTCAGGAGGACTGGATCCAATCCCAGATCCAATCCCAATTCCCTCTGACCTGAGACAGTTCACCTCACTTGCTGCTGCCTTTACAGGTCTCAGCAGTGCTGTGAAGGTAAATTATCCAAGGATTGTGTGTTTGGAAAGATATCTAAACATCAGTTGTTAAGCACAAGATTATTTTGACACCAGCTTTTAAGAACAGTTTTAGATGTCAGTGAAAAAAAGTCTGAGAAAATGTTGGGGGGTGTTAAGAAAAATCTTAATTAAGACACTTAAAAGCATAACTCTTTTTTTTCCTCTAATTAACACAGACATATGTACCAGGCAGAGGAGTGGCAAAGAAACTAAAAAGGGAGAGCAACAAGAACGTGTAAAAAAAATCCCAAAGGGAAAAAAAAACCAACAAAAACCCCCAAAATAAACCAAAAAAAAACCCCAAAAACCAAACAACCAAGCAAAAACACCCCAAAAACCCAAAACCACCTTATCCAGAGGTGGCTGCAATGTTCCAGAAACATTGGCAGTGTCTGCCTCATATCCTTGTCTGGGAGCAAGTCCTGCTGCTGCTGCTTGGCTTAGAGATTGGTATTGATTTCAGCAGCTCAGCAAAGCCCTGGACAGTGGCAGCTCTCTGCTGCTCAAGTCCTGCACTTTGATAAATGACCATCCTGCAGAAATCAGCTCCAAGTGGGCAAAAAACTGCATGTCCCCCAAAATGAGCATCATAATTAATGACTGGGCTGCTTGGGCTGCAGTCTCAGAGGTTTTGCTCCTCAAAGTAGCTCTTCAGGATGGAAGAAGTGGCTCTGCTGTTCTGGATGCAAGGGGCACTCCAGCACCCCCATAAAACCTCTGCTAGAAACCCCAACAACCACTCTGCACTGTCCCCTTATTCCCATAACAGGAATTACAGAGATGTCACAGCTGAAGTGTGGCAGGTCCACCAAATTAAGGAAAAAGGAAATCTGTGTGGTTTTCTGCTCTAATCCCACCATTTCACACCCTTGCAAAGCCTCCTTCCACCTGCCCAACAAACCACCAGCGAGGCTTTTCACCCTCTCTTAATTCTCTGATTTCCTCAGTCCCACCCTGTCACTTCTGTGCTGCTTTCCTCCGTGGGACTGAGGCAGCAAGCCAGGCCAGAGTTTTGCAGCAATCTGTAATTAATTGCAAGCACTGTGACAGAGGCTGCATTTGTGCTGTTCAGACAGACACACACACTCTGCAAATCAGGGTTCCAAACCACTGCTCCTGTCAGTGCTGCCTGCTCTGTAGCACGTTGAAGCTGGGAGCAGAACGTGGGTTTTAAATTAGCCTCTGAAGCAAGCTATGGCTCTGAAGAGCGTGGAATGCTTTATCTAGAAGGGCTTTTCACTTTCCAAGTGTGAACCACTACTGCTGGAGCAGAATGAAACCCATTAGAGCTGACTCAGAGGCAGGGCCCTCTCCAGAATGCCATCCACCCCCAGGTAAAGACATGATCCCTGCAGGTTCAGCACATGCAGGTAGAGCAGGTGTTGGAACCCTGGATGCTGAGAATTTTAAATTTTCTGTGCTGAAAGGCACAGACCCACAAGAGAACACTGCATTTGACCTGAGGCNGTGAACCATCGTCTCAAGTGCCTTCAATCCCGAGCCCACAGAGGTAGAAAAAGGAAGCAGAGAACCCAAAAGCAGGGAGTGTGCCTGGCTCTGATTCTCCTGCTACTACACAGCACAAAACAATTAAAATTGTAGCACCCCCAAAAAAAANGGTTAGTGAGCCATTTTGTGCCTTGCTAGTGAAAGACTGCAGAAGTCAGGGTTGTGAGAGTGTAACACTGATAAGAAACAATAAACACCTGAGTGGGAACCATCGTCTCAAGTGCCTTCAATCCCGAGCCCACAGAGGTAGAGAAAGGAAGCAGAGAACCCAAAAGCAGGGAGTGTGCCTGGCTCTGATTCTCCTGCTACTACACAGCACAAAACAATTAAAATTGTAGCACCCCCAAAAAAAACCCAAACAAAATAATTTTAGCTATTTTAACCCCATTTATTTTCAAGATTTAGATACTTTGGAGAGAAGTATTGTGGTGTCTATTAACACTTAACCACCAGGTAAAGAAATAAATAAAAGCCATGTCATAAAATGACTTCTAAGAGTTCCAAAGCTGGTGAATGATCCAAAGGAAGACACTCCTTTGAAAAAGTCTCCTCTGGCCTCACAGTCTTGGCTTAAAACCTCGTCCAAATAATATCACTATCGAGACAGAAGGATACTTTTATCTGTAGCCAGCCTCCATATCAATAGGCACACTGCTCAGGGAGCTATGCCAAGGCTAGTTAGTAGCTTATTTATGTTTTTCATCTCACACAGCTTCCAAGTGCTCCACCAAAGCCTTTAAGAGCTACCAGCATTAGCATTCTGGGCTAGAAATTCAGTTGCAAGGGACACACAAGGGTTGCCCAAATTCCCATCCTAAGGAACGAGCAGATCCAGATAGCAAACTAAAAAATGGCCAAGTAAAATAAAAGTATTCATTTCTCTTATGTGTGCTAGACAACCTTATCATGAAGCCCTTGAGATTAATTAGCTGCAGTTGCTAATAATTTATAAGCACTCAGAGAAAGTTACAAGACCTCACATGCCTAACATTTGCATTAAAAAAAAAAGAAATTAGGAAAATGCCCAACTCCTGTAGCTTTAGAATTAATTTTGAGAAGCACAACTGCCCAAATGTGCTGCTGATGACCCAGCTGGACAAAACACACTGTCATGGAGATCCAGGTGAAAAATCACATTTATTCAGCAATTATTTATAGAATTATTGACTGGAATGGCCTGGAAGGGATCATAAAAATCACTTAGTGTCAAACCCCTGCTATGGGCAGGGGTATCTTCCACTATCTCAGGGGCCAGGGCCTCCCCACCCACACAGGGAACGATTTCTTCCATCTATCCAACCTAAATTTCCCTTCTTAGAACCCATTCCTCCTTAGTTTTAAATAGGATGGGTATTCAGCTGAGGAGGAAACTGCATTTGTCTTGGTGAGGTCTCTTCAGTGCATATTTTATGGATGAAATTTTCTTTTCTAAATGCCAAGGATGAGACTCGAGAGAATTATCTCAGGAATGAAGGGGTCTGGATCTCACATACAGGTAAGAGGCTGGAGGCAGAGCTGTAACCTGGATATCCATGGATCAGCCACTCAAATCATGGATATGGTGATGGATTAGGTCTCATGAGAGGTTGTATTGCAGGTAGGAAAAACAGCTGGGTGCTCCAGCTCCCCTTTTAATTGATGACAAAACCCTGTGAGCCCTGATGGGAGCTGATCCTAAATTAAACAGCACAGGGCACCCCAACCCTCCTGCACCACTGTCACCCCTTCCCAGCCTGGGATAAACAGAAATGTGCTGCAAGAAAAAACACCTCTGGAAAAACTCCTGCTGCACTGGAGCCTCCTTTGTTTGAAGATCTGAGGGTGCCACGTGTCCAGACATCCCAAAGAAATACAAAACTGAGCAATTCTTAGGGGAAAAGGAGGGAGGGAGAGGCATAATCCCACATTTCACAGAGAGAGAACAATGTCACAAGGATTTAAGGGCATCCCCTCAAGACCGAGCTGCACCTTTCCCCAAGCGCTCAGAGCTGGAAGTTTGCACCTTTGTCAATGGATCAAAACTGGATGCAAAACTCAACAGAGCATCCTCAGGAATAACCCAGCTTCTCCTCTTCCACTGCCTCAGAAAGAGATGAGCATTTGGAATATCATTCCTTACACACTGATGTTAAGTGGCTGCAGCAGGGTTTATTAACAGAGGAGATCTTTCTAAACCAGCCCCACCGCTCCTGACCCCTGAAAACAAAAACAAAAATAATAATAAAAAACAAAAACAAACAAAAAAAACAAAAACAAAAAAAAAAACAAAAACAAAAACCAAAAATAAAAAAACCTCCCCAAAAGGAGATAGAGGAAGAAAAGGAGACAAAGGCAAAAGGAATGGAGGTGGAGGAGGGTTGAAAGGAAACATCCATTTCACAGAGCTCACATCAGAGCATAAAGCCGAGCTGCAGAGAGGACAAAAAGCAGATCTGAGAAGTCATCAGAGCCTTTTCATGACAGTGACCGTCTCTCCCTGGGTCTCTTCCTCAGCCTCTGCCTTTCCCTGGGGAATGCAGGAACTCATCCCAGCCTGCAGAGCAATTGCAAGGGGCTTTGGGGTTATTTTTAAGATAGAGTCATTATGGCCCTTGTGACTCACTGGCCTGTAATGATGGAAGTATGTTTGATCTGCACAGACACAGGCAGCCAAATATATTAAAAAAAAAAAAAAATGGATCCTGAGGGGGAAAAAACTATTTCCCAGAAAATGACAAGACGAAAAGAAGATGGTTCATTGGAGCAGGGTCTCACACAAGCACAGTGCCAGTTCTACCTGTTCTTTTAACCTCCCATTTTTAACAGCTCCTCATCCTTGGCTTTCCAGGGCCCATTGCAGAGCCCAAGGTAGTGACTGCACAGCAGTGGACACACAGGGACTGGGATAAATTGGGACAGCCTAAATAGAAAATAAACCAAATTAAGACCAATCTCTGAAACACTTCCTGCCCTTCCAGCTCCCTGTCCCCAAGGGGGCTTTTGTGAACCATGTTTGTCCTCTTTCTCCTTCACAGCTCTTTTCCTTGGATGGTCTTGGGCTGGTTTTGCTGGACAGAAAGCTGGCAGGAAGGAGAGCCAGAGCGAGCCCCCAGGATGCTGCTGGCTGTGCAAATGCCAAGGCAGGATCAAAGTATTGCTTCTTTGATAACCTCCAAGTGAAATTCCTGAATTAGAAGCAGCCGTGGCCCCAAATGCACTTCAGCCACAGCATGACTTGAAGGTTGATTTTCTAACACAGGCATGAGGGAGCCACTCCAGTGTCTCAGAGACCACAGCAGAAGCCCCCAGAGCTGAGTCCAACTCATGAGTTTTCACTTTTTCCACTCTTCTTCCCTTACATAAAGAAGCCAAGCAGAGCTGCCCTGGTTTCTGCTCCATATAAATCATATGGCTGGGGAGTGGGGATCACTTTGACAATGAATTAACATTTCTGGGTTGCTATTTCTGTCCCTTTGTTTGCCCAGACACAAAGGCTCAGCCCTCTGTAGTTCTCAGATCACAATGCCTGTGTTGCGTGAGTTCATGCTTGTACTTTTGGACATGTCTTTTTTTTTTTAACAGCTCCTACTGAATTCCCCCAACTCAGCATTTTCCTTCCTCTTGCTCTCAATTGATCAAACAGTATCAAACGGAGCCCAGGAGCTGTGCAGATACATTTCCCTCGTGTTTTTACTAAGGCTGGAGGAGGTGCTTTGCTCCCTGTGGTAATTTTGGGGAAGTGAATTGGAGGAGAGAGGAAGTACCTGACAAATGAGAGGCAGCTGGAGCAGAGGTGGGCACAGGAGGAGCTGCTGGATGAAGCAGCAGGAGCAGAAAGCAGTAGACAGAGGTGACAGTGACAGGAGGGACAGGTGGGACTCAGAGATCATCTGGGCAAAGTCCTGCCTTTGTTCATCACAATCTCCCCAGAGAGAGAACCAGGCCAGGGATAACATCACCAGGCTGAGAACCATGGAATGGGTTGGGCTGGAAGGGACCTTAAAGCTCATCCCGTGCCACCCCTGCCATGGGCAGGGACACCTCCCACTGTCCCAGGCTGCTCCCAGGCCCAGTGTCCAACCTGGCCTTGGGCACTGCCAGGGATCCAGGGGCAGCCACAGCTGCTCTGGGCACCCTGTGCCAGGGCCTCCCACCCTCACAGGGCAGGATTTCTTCCCAAAATCCCATCTAAACCCACTTTCTGTCAGTTTAAAGCCATTCCCCCTAGTCCTGTCACTACTCTTATAAAAATAACACAGAATACAGAATATACTGGAATAAAGAGCAGAAGCAGCTCAGACTTTTAAAGAGAAATAATCTGTTCCAGGTAGCTTTGGAAAAGGGGCACAGGGATGCTGGGATTCAGGCAGTGCTGGCACACCCCTGGGGACAAGCACGTGGACCCTGGAGCCCACAGGGTCAGGAGAGGAGCTCTGAGTCTGGAGGGATCCTGGCTGGAGGATTTCCCCCTGCTCACCCCCATCCTCTCAAAACCATGGAACAAATGAACATACCAGAGATCCCAGACAGACCTGGAGACTGTTTGGGATGGCCTCTGACTGCAGCAGGAGGTTCTCCCCGTGCTGACACTGCAGAGGTGCCAGGCAGCGAGCCAAAAGAATACTTAGGGTGCAGCAAAACTCAGGGAAACAGATTTTACAGAGACAGACACTAATTCACTCAGTCAGAAACAAATCTCCAATTTCCTGGTCTCTCCCCACAGCTGGAATTTTCAAGAGGAAGAAGGATCATAAAGCCCTGAAGGAGCAGAAATCTCCTCTCTCCATGCCAGCTCACATCCTCCCCATAGAATCATAAATACCGAATCCCCCCAAACAGGAAAGCAGTAAATCAGGAGAGCTAATTAACAGTGTGTGCACAAAGAGGGACTCCCTCAAGCCCACTTCTCTCATTAGCATCCCTCCCCTTTTTAACGAGCAGGGGAGGCAGGAGCTGGCAGCAGAGGGTCCCAGCAGAGGGACAGGGTGGCTGCCACCACCTGCTGGGACACACAAGCCCAGCCCAGCTGTCCCACAACAACAGGGATTGTCTGTAAAAAGGGCTGACAAGATTTGAAACAACTGCTACCAATAACCTTGCCTCGCTCCAGCTTTTCAGCTGACAGACATCTTGGGTTTGTTTTCATTTCTTTAATTGATATCTTATTAAATTCCCTATAAATAGAGCGAGCAAAGAACAGCGTGCAGGCAGTTGGGAGACCAGTGCTGGCAGCAGGATGCCCAAAGGGAGAAAGACAGGAATTCAGGAGGGAAATGAGTCATTTCCAGCTTTCCACAGACACCAGCCTGGCGTGGGCACAGTGGTGCTACAGGACGTCTTCTCTGGGTGATGTGGCACCAGTGCCACCAGCTCAGCCCCAGGCCCTGGTTGTGCTGGTGATGCCTTGTGCAGGCTGGCCTAGAACAGAGGCTGGACAGAGCTAAAGAATAAAGCAGGGATTTATTAAAAGGCCTCAATGGATGCACCTTGGGCAGCACAAGAGCCCAGCCAGGGCTGAACCCAAGATGAACCAAAATGGTCCCAAAATGCACGGCCGCTCACGGGGGCTCTCACTGTGATCAGTTCTGCTCCATTTGCATCTTGGAGTTCATTGTCCAGTTCCAGCTTTAGCCCATGCAGTCCCATCCTGCTTGTTTTTCTCTCTCCAGCCCACGTTGTTTGTGCTCTTGGGCCTGAGATTTGGATCATTTGTCCTTGGTCCCCAGCTGGAGAAGGAATTGTTTTCTCTCCCTGATCTGTGAAGAGAGCTCACCATTCCCTAATATGAAGCTCAGATGTGCACACTGAAGCAGCACAGAATGTGAAAAATAAAAAAGCTAAAACCTGAGGCATCCCTGGGATGCCATAAAAGCCTTCAGAGAGCACAGAGCAGTCCCACAGCTCTGTCTGAGGGAGGGTTTGGCCTCTGCTGCACAGCACACGTCACTGGTGCTGGCAGAACTCCAGCTGACCTCGAGGCATGAGAGACACAAAACATCTGCACCCAGCACAGCACCCTCCTGCAGACTTTCCTCTTTCTCCTCGAGGAAAAAGGCAAGGATGAGGTGCCCTGTGTTGCTGTGCTGTGTGGGGAGGACACAGCCAGGAGCCATCCTGCTGGGCTGCCCTCTCCAAAATCACCAGCTCCTGGTTCTCATCCCACCTTGCTGCCATCACATCACCTTCCAGATAATCTCATTATTTCAGCTCCATGCTCTGGCCTGGAGCTCACAAGGAGCCAGTTGGATGCAGGGTAAGAGAAACCTCATTTCATCCACACCTTGCTAAGACAATGGGGCTGATCTCTGAGTTTAAGTGCACAAAGCTGCTTTATTCCCATTTTTGAGATGGGAAAGCAAAGCAGAGCAGGAATAAGTGATCCATCTAAGCCACACTGGAACCAGGAGGCAGAAAAGGGACAATCCTAGATCAGAGCACCCTTCCTCTGCCCCCAAGCAGTGCAGCAGGTGAACAGCTTTCCACAGCAGTGAGGACAGCACGAGGGATGCACCTGAATTGCTCACCCAGTGTCAGCAGCCCCACCTGAAACCCTGCCCAGGGCTTTGCTCAGTGCCTTGTGCCACACTCTGATTCCTGACGTGCAACACTCTCCCAAAGGCCACTGCAAGAGCTTCCCTCCAGCTTCCCAACCTCGACAGGGTGTTAGGAACAAGAAGACAAATAAATAAACCAGGATTTTGCTTTGTTACTTTGCAAGAGCAGCTTTTGTGCAGCAGCTGCCCTGCCCCGAGGCTGCAGGCAGAGAAACCCCAGTGTTACCATGTCCCAACAGTGGCTTCCTCCCGGTAATTAATCACAAAGTTTATGATACTTGTCCAGAAAGCTGCCCCTAAATAACCCTCTGGGACATGAACTGACTGCAGGGCACTTTTACTTTCACTAGGCATCGTTAGGACCTTTGTCAGGTCGAGGAGAGGGCTGGGGTTTTACAGTCAGTCACTATCTGATAACCACATGGAAAACTCGAGAGCTTTTTCCCAAATCATACACTGGGAAGTAGTTGCTGTAAATTAACATTTCCATTAAGGTTGCACTCCAAACTAAAAGTGGGAAATGAGCAACACTGTGCCAGTTTGAGGTGGAGATGTGAGGCAGAGCAGGAAGCTGAGTGACCCCAGCACGGACATGCAGTCAATCAGGCAGGAGGCAAAGGATGCCCTAAAAGTCTGCACAAAACCAAGCAGTGTCCTTATTAAAAAAAAAAAAA
>VXBC01006163.1:43085-69736 GCA_013399945.1 Ploceus nigricollis
AAAAAACACAAAAAAACCACACAGTGATAGAATTGTGCTTAGAAAAAATAAATTACTGACTATCCAGTGCCTCAACAAGTTTTGGACAAGGTGGGCTCCTCTTGTGCCTTCCCCACATCTTTACCATGAGGGTGGGGAGGCCCTGGCACAGGGTGCCCGGAGCAGCTGTGGCTGCCCCTGGATCCCTGGAGGTGTCCAAAGCCAGGCTGGACAGGACTTGGAGCACCCTGGGACAGTGGAAGGTGTCCCTGGTTGGACCCAGGTGATCTTTAAGCTCCCTCCCAACCCAACCCATTCCATTCCACCACTGGCACCCCCCAGTGCCATCCTGCACCAGGCTCCACCTGGCAGCACAGACTTGGGTTGTCACTCCATCAAAGAAAGAAAAGCAGACAGGGATTGATTGCTGCCCCTAAAATCCCACTGGGAATTCTCTTTCCAAGCCAAACACAACAAGCAGAGCCCTCAGTGCTGCACTCAGCCAGCCCTGACCTCCTCCTGCTGCTCCTATATGATAAATTCCATAGTGTTGTGGTTTGTTATTTTGTTAGGAATGAAAATAATCCTTGCCCAGCTCTCCAGGGCTCACAGTGCCATCTCCAAACAAACACTTCACTCGCTGGCAAGGAGCTTTGTTAGCACAACTGGATGTGCTGAACTGTGCACAGGGTTTGAACACATGCTGGAATCAGAGATTGTCTGACCCTTTTTTAAACCAGTTTCTTTGTGGGCTGCATTCAAACCATCCCCCCCAGCAGCACTGAACAGGGGATGGGCACCACTGGCCAGCCAGCAGCTGCTCCAAGGGCATCCACATCCCAAAAGGCACAAGAAGATTTCTTGGATTTCCTTGGTGCCTCATGGAGGGTGAAAAAAAAAAAGAGAAAAAAGGTGAATGAAATTTTTAAAAAAATGAAACAAGAGAAAAGCTTTTATCCAAGGATTTTCTTCCATGTACAGCCTACTGTCTTAATGATCCCTAAATTGTTTTGCATCCATGCAAATCTTCTTGTGCTCCAAAGCACAGAGAGAAGTCAGATTTCACTGTGTGCCTGTGGGCATTAATTCAGGTTATCTCAAGCCTCTTTTTGCTCCACCCACATCCATCACACTCCTTACCTCCTGCACAGACAGGGGTGTGCTCTTCCACATCACTTATCTGCCAATTTCCATTTTCAATCAGATGTCTCCCAGCATTCCCAAACTGTTACCCTGGGTTTCTTTGCCTGACACGTTGTAAAAATAACCCAGACTGCAAAGCTTAGTTGATGTTTACAGGAGCCTGTGGAAACTTCCAGCTCACAATAATTAACTTCCAATCAAATTTTAAACTACATTAAAGAAAAAATAGAGGGCAACTCAGGGAAATGCTCCAAAATCCACTGGTGGGAGACAGTGCCCTCTGGGAACAAATTAGTGACATCTATTAATGGGAGAATCCTGGTGGATTAGGTGAACTAACAAAAGTAATAATAATTAACATTAGTCACATGAAACATAATTGACTTCCAAGTGCTTCTGACGTTATTTTTCTAATAAAGATGCTGGAAAATCATCAGAGTTGGCCAGAGAGCTTATCAGGGGCCAGCACAGGCAGCAGGATTAGCTGCTGAGCACAGAGAGTGATTCACCCAAGGAAGGGCCGCTCGTCCTCCCAGCAGCAGGAAGGAAATTTTCAGCAGTTGAGTTTTTGCTGCTCTTTCATCCCTCCCCAGCTCAGCCCGGGCAGGGGGACCCTGGGGGGACCCTCGAGGGACCCATGCACAGAGCTGCCTGCCAGGAGTTGCCCTTTTTAGAGCTCCACACTGATTAATTTGTGGTGGTGGAAGAGCCGTCCCTCCCCACTTTGGGTTGGGTTTATCCTGTCTTAAAGTGATGTTTACCTCTGGGAAAAGCTTCACTTTGCATGAGAAGTTGGACACAGCTCCAAGCTGACTGCTCTGGAATCCAAACCTCTTCCTCTGGGTTAAGTACCTTTTCCACAAAACCTTTCTGCAAATAGCAACTTGCTCCACACATTTTGCAAGGTGATTTGTCAAGCCCTGGAGATGGTCTAATATTGCAGCCACTCTGCAGCAGCAGCCACGCTCCTCACTGGAGAAGGTTCCTACAGAAACCATTCCTTTCTGTCCAGTAAAGCCACAGTCTAAAAATCAATTTCTAGGCAAAGTAAATTTCACTTTTGGAGCAGTTTTTCCCAAGCCTGAACACAGCACTATCCCACCCCTCCCTGTCTGCTGTCACTGCCAGGATATCTGTCCCTGCTGAGTATCCAAAACACATCCACTGGTGGCCACAATGCTTCATGAGTCCCCAGGGCTCCTACTCACTCATTTATTGCAGTGTCCCTTTCTCTTATGGGGCATTAGGACTGTTCCTTTTAACTCCCCCATGCCCAGATCCTGCCTGAAAAATCACATAGAAACACAGAATGGTTTGGGTTGGAAGGGACCTTAAAGATCATCCAGTTCCAACCCCCCTGCCATGGCAGGGACACCTTCCACTAGCCCAGGCTGCTCCAAGCCCTGCCCAGCCTGGCCTTGGGTACTTCCAGGGATCCAGGGGCAGCCACAGCTTCTCTGGGCAACCTCCCCAATCTCACAGGGAAGAATTTTTTTCCCACTATCCAATCTAAACCCACTCTCAGTTTGAAACCATTCCCCTTGTCCTGTCACTCCAGGCTCTTGTAGAAAGTCCCTCTCCATCTTTCCTGTAGGGTCAGGTATCCTGCATCACCCTGATTCCCTTCCCAGCCCAAAAGGAGCCTGAGGGAGCCCTGCTGGGTGCTCTGTGCCTGGTGCCACCACAGGTGACCTCAGCACAGGGCTGCCACAGCAGCACCAGCATCCCTGGGTCTGTCCCCAGTGCCCACCAGCTGGAATAACAAGGATGGCTTTGAGCCTCATCTGTCCCTCCCTGAGGAACCATGCAGCTTTTCAGCACTCACAGTTCATTGGGAATTAATGTCCCCAGCGTGGCACAGTGTCACACACCCCGTCCCCTGCCTGGCTGATGGCCTTTGTCTCATATCCCAGCCCAAATCCTCATCAGCACCTCCCCAGAGGGTTTGGGGAGGACATTCCCACCCAGCCGTGCCTCTCTGCCCCTCACCAGCCTCAGGGACTGCGAGGTTTGGACTTTCCAGTTCTCGCAAAAGCCCTGCTCACACTGTCCCAGAGAGCCTGTGTGAGACAAGTTTGTTATGGAGAAGCCAGGTCGATTTTTCCACCCTGAACATTCTCTTGTTTGTGCCCTCTCCACCCTCCTGGCCCTTCCTCTCTCCCAGCCAAGCTGGCAGCAAACACCACGGGGTTTTCTCCCCTCCTGGAGCAGATTTTTCATCTGCTTCTGTTGGTACAAGATACAGGTCAGGCCCTGGCAAGGCACAAACCTCTGAGCTAACGATGAGCATCTGCAGCCAGGATTAATCCAGGAGCTGGGAAATGCACATCCAGCAAGAAAACACAAACCTCCCTTTCTAATTGCTTTGTGCTAACACCAAAACATTTATTTCCCAGGATTTCCAAGAGGTGGGAGAGTGCCTGGGCTGTTCAGCACCTCCTGTTTACTGGGCTGAGAGGGGAGTAGGGCTAACAGAATTCCACATCAGAAGAGGGACATCGGGGGTGGCAGTAGAACCCACACATCTGTCCTGTCCTCGCCTGCCTGTGACATCTCCTGTGTCTGGAGCATCCTCTGGGGTTTCCACTGGCCTCTTGCCACTTCTTCTCCCCCATTCCATGTTCCCAAGTATCCCCAGAGATGGATCTCATGCCATTTTTGGGGATAAGACTCATAAAAGCTTCCTCGCACCACCAGAAGGTGAAGGCATCCGAGAGAGCTCACAGCAATCCAGCTCCCGTGGGTGATCCTTTCCCCAAGGCAACATCTGGAGCAACAGCTGGCCTGCTCCCTCCTGATGGCCTGAGGAGGTCTGGAAGTATTTAACACCAAAAACTCACCCCTTTTGTACCCTACCCTTTTTCCAGGAAATTTACAACAAGGATATTTGAAGTAGCAAGTCCAAAGGAACTGCTGACTGTTGCTAACTCTCCACTTCTTTTTTTTTTTTTACTTCTAAGGTCTCATTTTACAGTCAACTGTTGTTTTCCTCATGGTGGATAAATGATCTGTTGACATCCTCGGGGCAGAGAAAGTTCCCAGTGGGCAGCTCTTCCTTAGAGACTGCAACAAAACCAACCTGACATGGCATATTTAATATTTGTAAGGTTGGAAAGAAGTGTGAGGAAAACAAGCAACACTACTTTAAAAAACACAGTAATTTTCAGGCTTCATAACAAAGCAAAACAGCAAGCAAGTCACCCAACAAGCCACCTTTAGGCTACAGCCATCTATTTTTAATGACAAGGCTCAAATAAATGTTTTATCAGTGTTGTCTCAGTGTAAGCATCAGATTACAAAGCCTCCTGGAGACCAGAGGCAGGAGGGAGTTGGAGGAGATCCCAGCTGCCCAGGATGAGGTGTTTCCCCTGCAAGCTGGGGGTTGCCCCTGCTGGGGGTGGTTCCCAAACCCTGGGGGTGCCTGCAGGGCTCCCAAATTCCTGGGGATGGTTTGGGGTGACCACACGGGATTTGTGTTACTGCCCAACGCCATCCATGAGCAGGGAGCACAAAGCTGAGCATGGAAAGGTCACTAAACATGGGAGAGACCTCTGCCAAAAACCATGGCCTGTCTGGGCTGCCCTCCTTCCTGCTGCCAGGCCAGGGCCACTTCACAGGATTCCCAGCGATGCCTTCAGTTTGAGCTTTCACACTTTCCAGACTCTGCACTGCATTGGTGCATAACTCTGAACTCCATATCAAGTGTCAGCAGCTCTCCTCACAGCTCAGGCACACAGAACAATCCTTTTCCAGCCCAGAACCAAGGACACCGCTGCAGCTTCAGCCCCAAAAAGTGCAAACAGGGAATGGAGGAGAGCAGCCTGGGAGGGTGGGACTGCATCACCTGGAGCTGGAATTGGACAATGAACCCCAATATGGAAATGGACCCAAACTTATAAAAGTGTCAAAACTCGTGCCCAGGAGTCCATCTGGGATGGAGCCACGGCCGGGCTCTTGCACTGCCCAAGGTGCATCCTGTGAAGGCCTTTTAATAAATCCCTGCTCTATTCCTGTGACTCTGCCCAGCCTCTGACACAGGCAGCACCAGGACACAGATTCCCACCAGGACACGCTCCCACCTCATGGCCCCACCAGGGACCCCAAACTCCCACACCAACTCTCCCAGGCTTTCCTGAGCCACACACGCTGGCAGGGTGAGTGTCCCCAAAGCCACACAGGGCTGCCGGCTCCGATGTCACTTAAGGAGATGTCCACTTCCTGCCTCCCCATTTTCACTATTTACAGGCACTGACAAATTCACTTCTTCATGGAGCTGGTCCAAGAGCAGCAAACGACTGCTCCTTCCCCCTCCCGAGGGCCCAGAGCCCAGCACACAGGGAAGGCATTACAACTATGTAACCTGGGGTCACATTTCACCCTGGACTCAATTACCAGGGGTTAAAAATGGAACAAGACTTTACTTTCCCATAGGAAAGTTGCTCTCTGCCTCCAGCGGCCTCCTGACACTTCCACAGAAAGCAGCATCCTCCTCAGCTCTGCTTCAGAGGGAATTTCTCCGTGCTGGCAGCTCCTCTGCAGGCCACCACATCCTGCTCACACGGAGCATCCCGGGGTGGCTGCTCCTGCTGCGGGGGGAGCCTCCACACCACAGCAGCACAGACAGCCAGGGCAGCACAGTCCCCTCGTGCAAACCCCCCTCACACAAAACACGAAGAGGATGGAGGTGATTTCTGCTGGGAAAGAAGATTTAGGAAAAACGCCTCTCCAGAGGGTGGCAAGAAGCAAGGCCAGAGCTCCACACCAACTGCAGGATCCTGCTGGCACCCCAGCGGTGGGGATGGGACAATCAGCCCTCTTGGAGCACTGCCAGCATTGTCACCAAGCTGCCTTCAGCTGTGTCACCAAGCTGCCGTCAGCCCTGTCACCAAGCTGCCTTCAGCCCTGTCACCAAGCTGCCTTCAGCCCCGGGGCCCTCAGCCCTGGGGCAGACATGGCCCACGCAAGGCCCGTGTCCCACACCCACAGCAGCACAGGGAAGCACAAACACATCGGGTTTTCTGTGCATAGCACCGCTCATTTACCCCCCCCGCTGCTCCTTCTGCATCAGCCAGGACTCCCCTAAAAGCTTCAGGCAACGTGAGGTGAATGGGAGAGAAATGAGGGAGATGTTTCAGCAGCACAGAGTGAGGAAACACAGCAGGCCTCGGGTTGTGTGAGGTTTGGGAGGGTTCCCAGCTGGGCTGGGGGGCTCTGGGTCTGCTCCTGCACAACACCTGGGCAGAAAAAATCAGGTAGGAGAAGGAAGAGCCCACTCCACATTGATAAGTCTTGTTTAGAGGCCCCCCTGCTGCGTTTGCAGTCCTGTTTGGCTCATGCGGCCACCTCGCCGTGGAGCTGCATCCATGGGCAGCTGTGCCCCATGGCCACCTTGCCCACCGCTGCTTCACACTACCCTACAGCACAGCTGGACACCTCATGAGTGTCCTGCTGGTCAGGGCTGGGACAGTCCCTCCCTGCAGAGGTGGTGGGACACCCTCGTTGTCACCCAAACAGCCCCAGGCAAGAAGGGGCAGCACAGGGCTGTCCTGGAGAGGGGGTTTGGTGTCCCCTCACCCACGGGGGAGGATGGGGGCCAGGTCTCAATCACTGCAGGGATCAGGTGTAAAGAGCTTTCATTGGGGTCACATCTCCAAAGAGCTCAGCACCCAGCACAGGAGGGGTGACAGCAAAGCTGGTCCCCAGGGTGCAAACCTCAGCATCCAGAACACTCCAGAAAAACCCAGCCAGCCCCGTCTATTCTCTCTCCCACACACACTGCAGCACATATCATTTCCTCCACAGCAAGGGGAGAGATATACATCAATGATCCTCTCTCATTTCTCCTGCTGAAAGCTGCTGGCTGCAGAATCTGGCAGCCAGGGAGCTGTGGTACAGCTCACAGAGCTGCTCCAAAGGGGAGCATCAGCTCCACACACGGCCCCATCCCTGCCCTCTGCCCTCTAGCAGACCAGCCTCATTTCTATAGCTCATTAAAGAGGGATAAAAGTAACCTTTAAAGGTTGCTTTCATGTGAAACAAGTCTAAAACCAAACAATGACTTGGCAAAGAGTGAATTGGATTTTTTAAAAGCGATGCATTTTACTGGAAATCTTATTTCTTTCCTTTTTTTTTTTTCCCTTTTTTCTCCTTTTGAGCCTGATGGTGGATTATTTTTCCTTGACACAATCCCGCCTCCGCTGTGATAGATGACGGCACATTTAGCAGTGTTCAGCCAAAACTTTTTATCTCCATATGGAAGATGGATGGACGAGGACTCTGAAGCCCTCATCAATTCCTTCAAGAACAAACAGGGATCCAGCCCAAACCCCCTCCCAGGTTTGTTTAAAATACACGGAGCACAGGGCAGATCCTATAAAGCTCCATCCATCTGGCACCATTTTTCAGTGTTTATGAAGCCAAAAGGCAACGTGCACTGCTGGAGACCTCCAGCCACCTCCCTAGAAAACACGAGGGAGCTGCAGCTTGGATGGGCTTTGTGCTGGGGGCCAGCACTGCCTGCACCTTCCTGTGTCTTTGTGGGGCTGAGGAGATGTTCCCAGCTCTCTGAGCAGGGATCACACACAGCTCCCTGAGGGCAGAGGCTGGAAAAGCCAGAGAAGAGCCAAGTGGCTTTTGGAAAACAAAAATACCAGACACTGCATCACTGCAGCCAATCCTTGGTAGGAATGGACAGGGCAGGAGAGCCAGCCTGCATGAGCAAAACAGAGCTTTGATCATGGAATCATGGAATGGTTTGGGTTGGAAGGGACCTTAAAGATCATCTGCTCCCAACCCCCTGCCATGGGCAGGGACACTTTTCACAGGCCAGGACGATGAGGCCCTGGAGCAGCTCTGGGCTGTGCAGGGTGCTCCCAGCACGGGTGACTTCCCTGCAGCACCCCAGGCCACACACTTTTGCTGAGGTGAGGGAGCAAGCAGGTGATGCTCAGGACTCCAGGCGAGTCAAGGAAAAGGGGAAATCCATCAGCATCACAGCTCCTTCTGTCCTGTCATTGCTTCTCACAAGGGATGAGGCACCAGCCTTTAAACAGCAGCCCTGGAGGCAGCTGTGGGAGTGCCATATCCCACAGGACCTGCTCCCAAATCCCTGACCACTCTCATAGTGCCCCTTCCTGCTTGAACCAACAAGTACAAAGAGCAGAGGTTTGGGGTGAATTTCCCTGCAAGATGTTAGCAGAACTCCAGAGAAAACCTGTTAGGAGAGCAAAAACCAGGAGCAGGTAGGGCAGAAATGCCACCACGGGATGGACACAGGAGGTGGAGGGGGCTCAGGGCTGCCCACCTGTAAGGAAAATGTCATGGCTATGTCTTGGCACAGGGTGCAGCAGCAACAGCCATCACACAAAACAACACATGCACCACAGCACTCCTACACCTCATTAATTATGTCTGGGGCTCCCAACACAGCATGCCAGAGAAGTTACCTAACCAGCAATAAAAACTCCTTTGGCCCTGTCTCTGGTACAAAAGCCAACACTCCTCATCTCATAAAATACAAAAAGCCCCCAGATGTTTATAAAACTCTGTTGGGCAGCTCAGTGCAGATGTTGCTTACCATTGGGGATCAGGCCTGACCATCCAGCTGACAGGAGCTCTGCAGATGCTGTCATGTGGCAGCAGGATGATCCTCCCCAGCTTCCCTCAGCATCAAAGCAGTGTCCTCAAGCCACCACCTCCTGTCACTCCAACCCACTGACCACAGCTGCTTCCAGTGCAACACCTGCTGTCCAGCAAGAGCAGCAGGCAGGAAGCAGGTTAGGTTAGGTTTTGATGGGATTTTGGGCAGGAATTGTTCCCTGGGAGGGTGGGCAGGCCCTGGCACAGGGTGCCCAGAGCAGCTGTGGCTGCCCTGGATCCCTGGCAGTGTCCAAGGCCAGGTTGGACAGGGCCCTGGACTAGGGGATGGTGTCCCTGCCCATGGCTGGAGTGGAATTTAACTGATCTTTAATGTCCCTTCCAACCCAAACCATTCCACCCCCTCCAATTCCACATCTGGATGGACGAACACACAGGTCGGTGGAGGATGCTGCCCACAGGTAGCACTTCCACAGGGACATCAGGGCCAGGTTTCCTGCACCCACAGGGCTCCTGCTGTTCCCAGGCACTCTGTTGGAGGCTGGAGTGCCCGTGGGTGCCCTGCAGGGCTGGAGTGCCCCGGGTGCCCTGCAGGGCTGCTGGCTCCGCTCTGAGCACGGGCTGAGACATGGCACCGAGGAGCTCCACGGGGATCTCCCAGTGACAAACACCCTCCCAGCTCAGTGGCAGGGACCAGGCCAAGTAAACACAGAGTGTATTTATTGCTCCTAGGAAATGCTTTCATTTCCCCCCCTCCTCCTCCATGTTCAATTCAAGAGAGCAGCAGCGAGCTCCGAAACACTCCCTCCATGTAGTGCTGTTAACCATGGGAAGTGAACACACTGCTAGCTTGGACAGATCATTATCCCTTCATGCACGGGGCTGAGGAAGGGGGTGGCAGTCTATAATGACGCTAATTAAGTCCTTAAGTGTCTTGGTAAAAAGCAGGTAAGGCTTCAGCAGAAGGCAGAATATTCCATTAGGGCAGGCTTCACCGTAGACACAATGCTGCATAATGGGATCCTGTAATTATGCCTGCACTGCAGAGACTTTTAAAAAAAGGAACCCTGTTTTACATTCTCGAATGCAAACAGCATGAAATGATGTTGCTTAGAAACCTTTACACTCCTACAGTGTGTGCAAAAAAGTTATTCCAGACATCTGTATTTAAAATAAAATTTAAAAACAATCCTACCGCACACACTCACATGGATCTTGGCTTCACATTGAGTGATGAAGCCTATGAAATGTCAGAGGAAATTTAAATTAAAGGAAAAAAAACGACACATGCATTTAAAAAGCTTGAGCAGCTTGTTAAGTCATTTCAGGTTATGTCTGGTACTGTTCCACCTCACCCCTTCACACAGAGCTGCATCTCCCTGCACTGATGGTGCCATTTGTACCAATCCAGCCTGAGAGGCTCAGAATTATTTCCCGAGTCAGGCTGACCTCAAATACCTGGAAAATATTTTCTTTTCTAGAGAAGCCACCCCCGGTTTCACTCCAGAGCAGGCACACACAGAGCAGAGCACTGTCCAGGTGCTGGAGTCACAGGAAAACCTCTTCAGCACAGAAAATGTGACAATTTCATGAACAAGTCACAGCACAAGGCACACGACCCAAACCCCACTGCTGCTGGCTGCTTCTCCAGGCCTCACCCCAGGCTGTGAAGGGTGGAGGACACCAAAATTCCCTACACCCAAGGTGACACAGCCAGATCTGCAGCAGCCCATAAATAGCATTTTGCCAAGCATCACCCTGCTCCTCCCTCCCGTAATCCAGGCATGGCATCCCACAGAGATGGCAGGGCCCAGCAGGGAAAGCTCTGCCTCATCCCCAGCAGGCAGGAGGGGATGGGGCTTCCTGCAGCCAGCAGGGATTGTCAGCTTTGCTCCATGAATCCAAACCCCCCAGCCAGGGCTGCCACTGCCTCCCACCCACCCATGGCTCTCCCCACCCTCTCCTCCTCTCCAAAAAGGTCACCCCTCTGTGCCTGGCAACAGGGAGCAGCAGGCAGGGCTGATGGATGTGTCACAGCTGCCACCACGCTGGCACGGTGCAAAGGCCAGTGCTGGGGATGTGACAGACCTGACACAGAGCCATGTGAGCCATGTGTCCCCAGCTGTGCCTGGCACCATGCATGGTGCCCTCTCCCCCTCCCAAACCTCACAGCTCACAGGTTTGCAATCATCCTTTTGGCACTCTGGCAGAGGGGGATGGACACAGGAGATGGAGCCTGTGTGCCCTCAGCAGCACAGAAAGGTGGATATCCCAAGGGATGAGCAAAAGTGGAAATTCCTACAGGGAAATCTTTGCTGATGGGAGATGGGAATCAGCAGCTGTGCCTCTGGTGCAGTGGCCACACTCAAGATTGTCTGAACTGTGCCAAGGAGCTGAAGGTGTGCCAGGGCAGGGTCAGGGTGGATTTTGGGAAAGGTTCTTCCCCAGAGGGTGCTGGCACTGCCCAGGCTCCCCAGGGAATGGGCACAGCCCCAAGGCTGCCAGAGCTCCAGGAGGGCTTGGACAGCACTGCCAGGGATGCCAGGGTGGGATTGTTGGGGGTCTGTGCAGGGCCAGGAGCTGGATCCTTGTGGGTCTCTTCCAACGCAGAAGATTCTATAATTCTATGAACTCTACATGAAGCAACTTTTTTCAGCCCTGCTGGTACTTGCTCTCTGAGGTCTTTTCCAAGATTCCCTCAGTCCTCAAGACTACAGTGGCCAGAACACATTTGTCTTAAAATCACCCTCCAGAAATGCCACTTTTCCCTCTGTCTACCACAAAGAACCTCCTCACAAGAGCAGATCAACTGTTATGACATTTTAAATGGCAGAGAAAACACTTTCTCTGCACACGGTTTTCTGCTGTCACCTGGGGAGTTCCATAGGCAGCACCACTGGGAATTCCAGCTCACACACTTGGCTCCTGCAGGTGTTTCAGCCCCTGCCAGGGAGCTCTAACTGGAGGTGCAGGTATCTACAAGGTGCTTCAGCCACAGATGCCAAGGATCCAAAGCTGGAGCCTCACTCTCCAAATTCCTCTGCACTGCTCTGGGGCAGGAAGCATTGCTCACACCTGGATGCAACAACTCCAGCTGAGCACTGAGATGCTTTTTAGTAAAATAGGCATGAAAAGTGTGATCAAATGTGAGAACTTGTACCTCATCCAGAAGGCAGATGCTGGCCAGCTTCTGAAGGCAAATTCCACACCTCACCCCGCTCTGGTGTGGCTAGAGCCAGCTTCAGGAACACATCCTTCCTGGAGGAATGTGCACAGAGCAGGACAGCCCTCCTCTGCCAGCTGCTCCTCTCCCTCTGGGGCAGGAGACAACCTCTGCACGGGCACATTCTTCTTCTATCTTTGATTGTTGCTAAAAATAATCTATACGAGCGGCATGGCTCGGCCTGTTCTCACCATTGCTCACTGTGGGGTGAAGTCCAGATCAGAGCAAACACAACTCCATGTGCAGGGTGCTGCTGCTCTCCCAGGGCTCGTGGTGTGTGGGAGCACAGGCAGGGCTGTGCTGGCCCTAAAGGGCAGGGCAGTGCACATGGAGAGAATGCACTGATGGAGCCTCCAGCGAGTGGGAGGGAGAGAACAGGCACAGGAATGGAAAATGGAGATAAGGAGCTCAGTGAGAAGCTGGAAATCCTGTGAGCTTTGAAATAATGAGAGGATGTGCAACCCATTATATCCATACAGCATCAGTCATCTCCATCCTGCTGGTATCTGCAGTCACCTGAAAACTCAGTGTGTGCTCCCCAAACTTTCTGCCCATTATCAAAGTCCAGCACTATGAAGTTACTTTTCCTAATCCCTCTGTGGTGAGACCAAACAGTTAAAGGACAAGCCCAAAGCCTGAAAAAAACCACTGCCAAATAAAACATCCTGGCAACTTCTGCCCATGGCTCCAGAACAAACCTCAGGACAGGAAGGTGGTCCTGTTCCTCCATGCACTTCTCATTTGAGGGGCCAGAGCCCATCTGATTTCTTATGGATAACTCAGCAAAGTACAGGTTCCATCTGGCTGCCCTCTGCATGGATAATGGATATTTTATATTTTACAGGGGCTGAACTGCCAAGAGAAATAAAGCAAAAGCCTAAAATTGCTCTTAGAGATGGGAAGTCAGACAAGCAGCACCTGCAGAGCCCACAGGATCTCTTCCCCTCCTGCCCCAAGAACCCAGGACTGTAAAACCTTTGAAGCTATTTCTGATGTGCCTTTTTAAAAAAAAACAGTTCTAAGGGCTTGATTCACCACCCACAGCAATGCAGAACATTCCCAGAAAGAGTTAAACACAGGAAACCTGTTGATTAATTTACAGGCAACAAGCTGCACTAATAAAGCCCCAGGGACCTTAATCAAGCTGTTTGCTGGTTGCCAGACCAAAGCAGGAAGATGGGCAGAGCTGTCAGGATGGATTAGTGTTTGCCCGCTGGCAACACTGCTCCTGAATGGGAGAAAGAGGGGGAGAAGCACACACACACAAAGGTCTTTTCCAGCCTGAACCATTCCATGATTCTCTGCAGGGGAAATGATGTGCCTGGAGCTGGCTGGAGCCAGCCCAGGTTTGTGTCTTGGGTTTGTGTCTTGGGTTTTACCCCCTATTGTTTGCAATTCCCCCCAGAAAGGCAGGAAGGAGCCATTTCTTCCTTTTTTTTCTTCCTTTTTAAAAATATTCTGCCTCTTTCCATTCAATAAATTTTCCTAGCCCCTCTTCTTCTCCTATTCCAGAAGAGCTGAATGAAGTAAGGTTGTTTATAACTGACCCCATTTTGAAGGGTTTGGGTGATACACATTGGGGTCAGGATGTTTTGCAAATTCAGCTGAAGTTGAAAAGGGACAATTTCCTTCCATTGTGACAACAAGGTGTGGCTCAGGTACCTTTTTCTCCCTGAAAAATTTACAGTTCTGACCATGGGGTTAATGCAGCAGAATGCAAACAAACCCTCTGCCTTCCCATCCTGTAACCAACAGCAAGGAACCCAAGTGGAATCAGTGCTGGAATCAGTCAGAATTACAGATCTGAGCTCTGCTTATCTGCAGGGAAACTTTTCACCCTTTAAGTAACTAAACTTTACTTAACCTGGCAATTCTTTTCCTTTTTCTGTGTGCTGCCAGGGAGCCTCTGCCTTGGGGTTCCAGTTTAACAGGCTGCTGTGTGGCCAAGAGGATGTAGAGAGCTTATAAAACACCTGACTCCATACAGGAGCCAGCAGAAAAGGCCAAAATATTGATTTTATTTTGCTAAAGCTTAACAGGCCAAAACAAAGGAGCAGAGAATTGCTCAGCTGTGAGTCCTGCTCACATCAGGTATGTTTGGACAAGGCCATTTCCCCCATCAGTTTTCTGCTGTTCCAGCCAGCAGGAATGAACTATCCCATGGGAATTCCTGCAGCTGAGTGCTACAGATCCACTCAGCACTGCTTTGATAATTTACACCAGCCAAAATCACCTTCTGCATTTACAACTCCCCTGAACATCACAAGGGACACAAGCTGGATGTTGACACCTCAGGACTTGCACCCAGGAAGGGATGAAGGGGATGGTGAGCACCGAGAAAATGCAAATACAGCTGAGGATTAACAAAAGCAATTATGAAAAACAAGTAGTGGAAATAATGATTCATCAGGAGTTGAATCAGATGTGGAGCCCAGTCCTGCACTCAGTGGATTTGGTGATGGCAGTGAGGATTCCAGGCCTACAGAAGTCATTTTTAAAGCTATTTTAAAGGCCCAGTGATAGTTTTGCAACACTACATTTTTGTCTACCCTACTACCTTTCAGACAGACCTTGGAAAATGTCTGGGGCATCCTTCTCCCTCCACAGACACCCCTTTCCTTACCAAAACTCTGAGTCAAGAAGAAACGCTGCAAAACATGGACACCAGATGGGAAGAGCTGTGTGAAGGTTTGCATGGGGCTGAGTGAGTGGGTCAGTCCCTCAGAACCATAAGTAGAGCAGCACACAGTGTTTCCTGGCAGATCCCACTCCAAAGTCCTTTAGAGAACACTGACAGTGTCACAGAATCCCCGTGAACAGCTGGAAAAGGTGGAGAAACAGAAATGCACAACCTTGCTCAAGGTAAAGAGCTCCTGTCCCTGCTCTAAAGAGGACTCTGGATCCTCTCAGCCACTCCCTCCTCCTCCTGGTGAGGGAACACTCCAGGCATTGCCCCAAGCACAGCCAAATTCCACAACAGCTCCAGCTGCGGGATTTTCTCTGGGCAGAACCAACACCACGCCTGGAGAGACCCCAATAACCAGGAACACCCTCTGATGAGACAATATTTCCATTGCTCTCACTGGGAACAGATGTGAAGCTGGAAAAAGGCTGGCACAGAACCCTGACAAGGGCTGAGGACCATCAAACCTGGGTTAGTTCTTGTCACACCAACCGAGCAAAATGACCTCGCTCTGTTCGTGTCAGCTCTCCATCTGCAAAGCTTCAGGTTAAAACATTACAATTTCAGAATAAAGTCAAGTGTCAAGTGAGTCACTGCCATAAAGATGAAATAAGAAAGCTCAACTCGAATCCCTCCATCCCACTCCAGGCTCAGCAGCCAAGACTTTCCCCCATCAGCTGCAAACTTCTTGCTTTGCCAGTGAAATCATGAGCAAAAAGCCACTTGAGCTTTTTTTTTTCATTTTTTTTCCCCCTCAGTGTTCAAAGCCTGTGCAGCAGTTGGATCCCCACAGGCTGTAATTTCAGCACCCCTCAGATATCCCAAATCTCTGCTGACACATGGCACCTGCCTGGGCCAGCCCTGCCAGACCCTTCCAAGGGCTGGGCTGGGAATTATTCCTGGTACTCTGCCCTGAGTCAGGAGAGCTGCTGAGGAAGGCTTGGTCACATGGACTCAGATTTTTGAGGTGGGTGAGCTGCCCTGAGGGACAAACGTGGGCCCAAAAAACACAGGAGGATTATCTGTCACAAAGAGACTGATGAGCAAACTGCACCAAAAAATTGGCTCCTTGGAACTCCCTCACCACCTTCTCTTCCCTTTGACAGAGCCAAGGGTTTAACCCAGCTTCTAATCCATGTTTGCACTCCCCTGGGTGCAAAGCTGCTGGGAGAACCTCTGGGAAGAGAAGAAAGAACATCCTCCAGGGGATCCATGCCCCTACAAGGAGCACCAGGCAGACAGAAAGACCCTGAGCAGGTTCAGTGCCAGAGTCAAGAGCGGCCAATCTCCCAGTCCAACCAGTGCAGGGTCCCTGTCACGGCCACACAGGTCCTGGTTGCTGGCAAAAAGCAAACTTTGGGCTGCCCCAGTCCCCTCCTGTGGTCCCTTTATTTGCTGGTCCCCAGGGAGGCCATGGGAAAGGCAGAAACACTGACCCCACCCCAGCTCCACCCCTGGGTAATGGTCCCAAGGGTCCCAGTGGTCCTGGGACAAAACCTCTGCCATCAAAGAGGAGGAAAAGCCTGGCTAAGCCAAGAGTGAATCAATGGCAACAACTGGAATGCAATTTCCAGCAAAAAGGCAGAATATAGAGACAGGACAGGCAGTCCATCATAAGATAGATAAAGACCATTCAGGGAAGACAAAAATCAGTAGGGAAAGGTGTGAAGGAAAACCCAGTGTAAATAGACAAAATACCCATATTTTTTCTTCACTTACTGTAGCAGAAAAAGGATGTGTAAATAAAGAATATAATCTTCCTGAAGCCACTGGAGCATGGCTATAAATTACAGCTGCCAAAGAGCTGAAAACAAAATCAAACCTGGAGATCACTTGCAGGAGAATTTCAGATGACTCTGTGGGTCACCTCGATCTCCAGCAGTTACAGAAGGAAAAAAAAGTGCAGAGGAACTAAATGATTTATGTCAGTCAAGCTTATCTGTCAGAGGGATACACCTTTCCTACCACAGCACATTTCTGGGATTAATGATCAGGCACTATCTGGAGCTGGGCAGAAAAAGAAAAACTGAAGTGATTTGGTTATTGGGGAGGAAAAAAAAAATATGTATTACCCAGCTCAGCTAACAAACACAATTTCAGAGGAATATCTCCCTGAACCAGGAAAATGATACTTTATGATAACTAAAAAATTAAGCACTGAAGGATAACAAGAACAAGAGCTCTGCTGAAAAGTGCATCCAGGAATGACAGTGGTGCCAATGCCTGATAAACTAATTAAGATGCTAATTAAAACCAGAGCACTTTCCCATGTGGGGTTCCCAGCAGAGACTGGGTTTAGCCTGAGCAAGTCTCACTGGGGAAGGGGATGGGTGGATGAAGGAGATGCCAGAGTGACAACAGAGGATTTTGTGCCCAGTTTGCTGAGGCCCTTCCCAAGGGGCTGCCGAGGACACAAGGGAGTCACAGGAAATGGAAAAGCAGCAAAGGACTCAGGGAGGGAACAGGGAGGAGAAATAACCCAGGAGTTTCATCAGGGCAGTTCCCTTACCCCAGAACACCAACTCCCCGGGGAGATCACAGCTTATCAACCCAGAAAGCAGGCTGAGCGAGCAGGGGTTAAAATTCCCTTTTTAATATAAATTATTCCCAAAGGAAAGCTGAGAAAAGTGCAGAGGAACAGCTGTGGGTGGTGGTGGCTGCTGCTAAGGTTGATACACCCACCTTGGTTCACCCACCAGCATGGGCAGCACCCACACTCTGTGTGAGCCCAAAAACGGGTGAGAGCAAACTGGAAATCAGCTCAGAGATGTGGAATAAGGCTGGGGAGCCCATGGACACCAGCACTGGGAACAGTGCAGGGCCTCAAAGTGATGAAAAGAAAGCACTGACCTTAAAAAGGCAGAGCAAGGAGGTGAGAGAGTCCCAAGTTTCACTTTCTCCTTTCTGAGAAAGTTACTGACTAAAAAAGATAATGATGGTCTGAAAGGAAGTTTCTTTAACTTTGGAAAGTTAGCATTTGCCAAAGTTTGAGTTGGGTAATCCTAACTCAGCATTCCTGGATGCTCCTCCTTTCCAGGACACGGAGCAGGTGTCTGTAAGGAGAGGGAGAAAAAGCTGCATTTAAGGGTAAGCATTGTGTGTGTACCTTTGCAGCCTTTCAGAATGTTTATTTTGGTTTGGGTGTGGACAGACTTGTTGGAGGAAATGATTTAAAAGACACCACATAATTGCACAAAACACATTGTGTGGCAATGACCCTCCCATGAAATTCATCCCTCGCTGAGCCATCACTGCAGGGCTCCCACAAAAACCTCAAAGGCTCAGCCCAACCTGGGGTTTTCACCTTGTTTTTGGTGGCACTGAGGGACACCTGGCTCAACAGAGGTCCCCTGCAAGCAGCTGAGCCCAGAGAGTGACAGGAAATCCTGAACAGCACCAGCTGTGGCCACACCTTCACCAGGAGGGCCAGCAGAGCCACCAGCCAAGGAAAAGGTGACTCCTTCCCTGCCATGCCCCAGGAGCTGAGCTGGGAGTGCCACCACCCCCAGAAGGGCAAGAAAGGCCCAGAGGGACCCTGTGTCCCCAGGCCCAGCAGGTGTGAAGAGCCAGGAGAAGGTGCCAACCTGGGATCACTGCCCCTGGCCAGCAGCCAGGGCACAGACTGCACAATTATGGGATGATCCCAGATTAGGAAAGATGCTGATAATGAGATTTCCATAAGTACTCCCAGGGCACTTTGCTGCTGCCCTTAGGATGCTCTCCAAAGGATTTGATCACAGTTTGAGAGGCAGGGATACATTATTCCACCTGGAATTTTACCACAGGCCTCCCACCATCCCCTGGAGCATCTGAGACTGGTGAGGTTTGGCTCCATGGGAAAGGATTCCTGCAGCACCACCAGGGCCTAAGGAAAGCTCCCTCCCAAACCACTTAACTGTGAAAAAGCTGGGTGGAGGAGAAGGCAAAGGGTCATTTTTGGTTTCCACTGGCACCAGTTACGCCTCTGGCACGTTTATGGAATTTTTTTTTCCATCATCAAGATAGTGAGGTTGGGCTTTTTATTTTTAAATAAACAAAGGCTGTAATGGGCAGTCTGTGCTGGGGCATGTCTGGAGCCTCCAGCTTATCAGAGCCGTCACGGGACACAGGATTTTTGTTCATTTTATCTGGGAAAAAAAAATTTTAAAAAGAAATCATTGAAGCCTACAGCCCAAAGGAGTGGAAGGGAGGGCTCCCTTCTCTCCAGCAGATCCTGGATTTAGCATGCCAGCTCTGACTGGAGGCCACGAGGGAGCAGACACAGCAATTAGCAACCAAACAGCTGCTGCTGCCACCTCCAGCCCTGCTGGGGCTCCAGCACTGGCAAGCAATTAAAAGTTCACATCAAAGCCCACGATACCCATCTCCAGAGGCACATTTATAGTCCTGAGAATGGCCCTTGCCCAGAGATACAGCCCAGGGTTGGTTTTCATTCCCCACCTCGTGCTCTGAAGTCCTTGGCTGGTTTGATGTCCAGCCTGGAGCCGAGCCCTGGTCAGATCTGGTGGCACCCAGGGACAAACTGGCTCAGGGTCCCCCACGGCAGATCAGGAGCAGGGAGGGATGCACTGGCAGAGGAGGGCACCCCAGGTTCTGTCTGCTGTGCCTCTCCCAGCCTCATTCCTCCATTTACACAGGGCTGGGGGAGCAAAGGTACTTGACAGCTGCAAAAAAGCAGATAATTCTGCCAGCCATGCCTGTGTTTACGCAAAAGCCACTGGTTTATGAGGAACAGCTTAGTCAAAGCACACAAAGAAACACCCTGCAATATTTTTTGAAGAGGGTTGGTTTTTGGTTTTTTTTATTGCTTCGAGAAGCAAAAGGTTAGCTACAGAAATAGAGAGAACAAAGCAGCTTAACAAACAACTGCTTCTTGTTTTTCTTATTCTGCACGGCCTCTCCCAAACCCTGCTCAGCCCCAGCTCCCCCTCCAGCTGCTCCCCACACCCAGTGCACAGCAGACCCAGCAAGGAGCACCCAGAACCTCCAAAAACATTCAGCTGGGAAGGGGCAAAGCCTCACAGGGGATTTGTCACAGCCAGGGCAGCTCGGTTTGGGTTTGTTTCTCCACACCAGCCTGAGGGGAATGAGAGAAGTGGGAGACCCTCCCTCCTGCTCAGCCTCTCCAGCCTTCTCCTGCTCCTCCTGACACCAAAAACATGGCACAAGTCCTGCCACAGGTTTGGTCTGTGCACAGGCAGGTATGGATATCAAGTAAAGCTGGATTTAGCATCCCTGCTATCAGCAGGAGCCCTGAAGCATCCTAAAATCACCCTTGAATGCTCTGGCCATAACAGAGATCCAGCTCAGCCCCCAGCTGTCACAAGGCTGTGACAATCCAGGCCATTCCCAAGGGTCAGGGACCAGGCAGCTCCCCTGGTCACTGCCCACAGCAGGAAATGCTGGGGTTATTGTTACCCTGTGGCATTTAACAGGGTTGTTTTTCTCAGCCCCATTAACCTTCAGCAATTTAAAGATAGAGGAAAAAAAAAAATCATAAATTAGCAGCAGCTCTGAGTAACCTGTTTTCCCAGTTTCCAACACTGTTCATAAACCAAACCACATTATCCCAGTTTGGATAAAGAGAGAAAAAAGCTGTCCCTGCAGCATCCCACCACCTTTAGCTCCTGTCTGCAAGGCACAAGAGAGGAAGAGAGGAGAAGGCTCCACATCTCCCAAAATTAAAATGTTTTTTCCTGGCCAAATGAAGGGAATGGCTTTGTCAATGGCTCAAAAGGGGAACCACGCTGTGGGAATTCCTGTGGGAATACCTGAGCTGGGGTCCAGAGCCATCCCTGGATGCAGCTGAGGCACGGAGGGCTGGGTTCCTCCCCAGGGTGTGCAGGTTGAAGGTTTGGATTTATTGGCACGGGAGTGCCACACGCAGGAGAAGAGATGCACACACATTTCTGGGAGATGGGTTCTCCCACTCACAGGGCTCCAGCAAAAAACAAAACAGGTTTGACAGAGAGCAAATTAATTCAGCATGAAGAAGCTCTGAAAAAATAAAAATTATCTTTGACACACAAAAAAATAGATAAATCCTCACAGAAGATTATTTTAACAAGGCCAAAAATCCATCACAACGCTGCAGAAAGGAGGCACAGACAAGGTTTTCAAATGGATGTGATGTTTTTATACCCACAGGCACTGGGAAGGCAGCACAGTTCAGAGATGACAGCAGGGATCTTAGCCAGGACTCCTGAACTGCCTCAAGATTTGGGGGATTGCTGCAAGCAGAGGAGAAACCCCCCTCCACTGCAGGTGCTGCAAACTCCAGATAAGCTGGATCATCTCAGGCCTCAGTTTCCCCTTCACACAACCAAGACCATGGGACAACCCCACAACTGGGGGGTCTCTCTAGCCCTTGTCATGTTAAATAATGTGATATTTGCATGAGTGTTGTGCCCTGAAAATGCAACATTTACAGCAGCCACAGCTACCTGGGAGTGTGTGGACATCATTCCCACCCCCAGCTTTCCTGAGCCCAGTGCTGGGAGCACAGCCCATGGCCCTAACCCAGACACCACAGACCCCAATGTCTTCATAACCCTCCTTTGTCATGCTTTGCCTTCTTGGCTTTGCTGGTCTAACACTTCATCCTTGAGGGGCACATCAGAGCTGCTTTCCAAAGCATTGAGATTGGCTTGAAACTTCTTAAATACCCACACACACTTCAGCCTTTGAAAAGTGCACAAGTGCTTGTATCCCCCTCCAAAACAAGAGCAACAACAAAAAACAGACCTGCCCCATCTCCTCAGTAAATCTCTACAGGTTTTTCTTTGTATGGACTCCTTCAGGATCCCAAAATCCTGCCCAATTTTCAGGCTGCCCCTCCCCAGCTTGTGCAGGTCCAGAATCCAGACAGGTTCCCCATCTCCCACCAGTGCAGCACAGCCCTGCTGGATGTCACCTCCAGCACATTCCCTGTGCTCTCCTTTCCTCCTGGGCCATCTCAAACCTCCCTCCCATGCCCTGTTCTCCCAAACAACCTGCAGCAAGCAGTTCCCTTCAGTTTAGCAAGTGCTTTTATTGTGTTCCCTCCCTTGCCAGAACAAACACGTCCCAGGTTAGCAGCCCCTGAGGGTTTTGTAGCTGCTTTCAAGCTGGGCACACGTTGTGACGCCTCACATTTATATTTATGGCTCTCCAAACGTTTCACACAGTTACTCCTGGCCTCCTTATCCACCCAAGGACACCAAAGGGTAAAAGATCCAGGATTCAAGCAGCAACACAGAACAGAGCCACGAAGGGAAGATAATGCCTCAATTTCAGAGCAAAAAGAGCAGCCAGGCATGGGCCAGACAGGTTATTCTGCTATTCTGACAGGTTATAACTGCATCCACTGCCTGTTTATGATACCCCTCATTGCTTTACAGAAATCCAAGTTAACCTGCTCAGCCCAAAGCCTCCTCCTCCCCAAAGCCAAGCGTGCACCAGGGCTGACCTTTGTATGTGTTCTAAATTGGAGTGCACATTGTATTTCCCCGGCCTCTCGGCTGTGTTTTGCACAGACACAATGACACAAAAGAGGCAGAGCCCGCCAGCCAAGCCCTGCAAAGAAGGTGGCTTTAAATAGCCCCTTTGTCTTGCTTTTCCTTGCTGAAATATTGCACATTATTTAGAACCGAGTTTTAGTTTTATCAGGAATCCAGAAATAGAGACAATGCAGGGCTGGGTGAATTTTTGGATCATTTTAAGACCTAAAGTTTCTCATTCCTGTCTACCCTCGCCCTCCACTGCAGGATTTGTAGCTGTATCCCAGGAACCATTCCCTGAGGGGTTCTCAGACCCACAGGAGTGACCCCAGCCAGGAAGGGGAGAGGTGGGATGTGTGTGAGAAACCTCACCTCTGCAAATTGAGGGCAGAATTCTAAAAGCAAAGCTTCTGTCCTTAATGGGGAAAAAGTCAGCAACTTCAGCAGACTCTGAGCTGGTACCCAGATGAGGTCAGAAATTAAAAGGTGTCTCGACACTAAATTAATGGGCAAGCTGTCAGGAGAGCAACAGGAGTTATAAACATTTATGTTCCAGTTCAAGGCAGGAGCAGCATTTACAACTGCATGGTTTGAGTGCCAAACATGAAAACTGGAGTCCTTTCTGGTCAGGGCATATGGATGCTCCTTTTTAGGTGTGTGCAGCAGCCTCAGAGATGATAAAATGCTTGGCCCTGGTGAACAGCCCTGAACAGGGGTGTTAGGGGGGACCTAATGGGATCACACAGCTACAAGACATTCCCATCTCTCCTCAGGGCTGTAATCATGTGTGTCCCCTCCTCAGGACAGCCCCTGCCCTGGGGAGGTTTGTGTCAGAGTCAGCACTTTGTGTTTGTCCCAAAGCAATGCAAAGGTGCCTGCAGCAAACCAAAATTCATCCAGATCTACAAAAAAGACATCACTACTAAGCATCAGCTTTTCCTGAGCAGCAGATTGGAGCTATGAACAACCTGGTCTAGTGGGAGGTCCCTGTCCATGGCAGGGCAGTTGGAACAGGATGAGCTTTAAGGTCCCTTCCAACCCAAACCATTCTGGGATTGCAGCAGATGAGGCTGCAGGGAATCCACCTCAGCCAGACTTCTGAGATGACTTCACACCCTGCACTGAGAAGGAACCACAACATGTACTCTCTTACCACCTTCATGATAAATCCACACCAATGCCGTTCATTTATCAGTAAAAAATCCAGCAGGGACAATGATTTCAGTGCCCAGGTGAGCAGAGCTTGGCACAGCCCGCAGCACTTTGGGGAGTGCAGAAGTGCAGCAGGGATTTGTTAACAGAGAACAGACTGTGCCCTGTGAAATCCAAGTGTCTGTGAGCAAACCATGAGGGGAATGTGCTGCTTTCCCCACAGCCTGCCTGGAGCCTGCTGTGTGCATCTGAGCTCCTGGGTGTGAATCCATGCAGGATGGGCAATGCCAGCACAATCCATGCAGGAATTCACTGTGCTGTGGAATATTTTGGCAGCTGGGTACGGTGACTCAGGGTAAGAAGCACAGCAGTGAAGACAAAACATGAGCTGAGAATTTCCCAGCTGTAGGAATGAAGATCCCAACCAAACCTTCCACTTAAATGCCCAAGGCAGAGCGAGCTCCGGTCCCCATGGGTGAGGGATGGGCTGGGCTCACACCTGTGCTCAGGTGAGCAGCGGTGAGAGGTGCCAGTGCCGCTGCTGCAGCCCTGGGAGATTCTTCCCTGAGGCTCTGGCGCCATCTAAGCCCAGAATTGGGATCCTTCATCCTTCCCGCTGCTCTTAGAGCAGAGGGAAAACAAAACCGCGCGGGAGCAAACTCCTCTTGCTCCTCCAGCACAGGAAAACTTTCTACAGAAAGAGAAATCTGGGAGCTAAGAGCCGAGAGAAGCCCAGGAATGACACTTTGGGAGAAACCCAAGCACTGAATAGGGTCAGGGCCACCAAAAAGGAGCCCAGCACAACTGTGTGTGTGCTCTGTGCTGATTTGGAACACTCCCAGCACTGCAATTTGGTTTTACACTCCAAGACCATTAACAGAGTTCAGTCAGGGAATGATTATCTAATACAGACATAAGTGCACTTGCATTATGCAAATAAACCTCTCATCGACTTTTGACCTTGTTGAGCTGCGCAAGGTGCAAATAATTCAGAGTTTCTCCGCCACTGAAAGAGCTCCTGATTGTTCAGAAGGATGCACATTGCTCCTGGAGTGAGGAGTCACCCCCAGCTGTGTCCCCGCCGAGCTCTGCTCTCCTGGGACCAGCTGCTGCATGGTTATTTGCTTTTCTTCTGATCCCTTAAGCAGCCAACTTCACAGTGTCCTTTTCCTGACATTTGTTCAGCCTTTTTTTTTTTATTTCCCAGTGAGTTACAGAGTAGCAGCGCTGACTTTTTATCCTCGGCTGCCCTCCACTGACAGTGTCCACCCTGGAGCCCCACTAGCCACCCGAGCCAGGACCAGGGGACATGGGGACCTGCACAGCTCACCAGGCTGCAGAACCTCACTTATAACAGACCTACAGATCAATAATTCTAAATGAAGAACCCTCATGCCTCAGTGACAACTCCAGCTTTAAGGATTTACCAATTTTCCAATCCCACATTCCTGCTTTCCACCCAAACACTCGTGATCTTTCTTTTAGCCCTTGACAATTAATTCCACCTTGGTTCAAATTCTCCCCTCCAATATTAGAAGTATCATCAAATGCATTTATTTACCTTCGCTGTTAAGCAAACGGGAGCAGCAGCAGCTGTTGACACAATGTATTATTGAGGTCTGACTTACCTAACAGTTCATTAACTTCCAAAATGTTATCTCCAACTCTGCTTTGCAGAACTGGCTTTACAATAAGAGACTGGATGTTTGGATTTCAAAACAAAAACCAACATCAGGGAGCAGAGTTATTCATCAGTTAGAAATAATCTTGCATTACAGGGCAAACATGTAAATCTGATGGAGGCTGACTACCCCAAAACCAAACACAGCAGAAGCAGCTCTCAGGAAAGAGAAATACAAGAAACGAGAGAATAACCCACTACAGCAGGGTTTGAAAAGCACCCAAAGCACTCATTAGTTAGGAACAGCCAGCTCCTAATCCCCTGGGGGTTTGGTAACACCCCACAGCACAGCAGAGACCCTCCCTCGAGGGACACAGCTCTGGCCCCAGTGGTGCTGCACACACCTGAGAGCACCACCCAGTAGGAAACAACCATCAGGAGTTATTTGGTTTGTTCTTTTGGTTTGAGGGTTTTTTTCCTGTCTATTTTCTGCCCAATTCCTGCAGGGAGAAGTATTTGCTACAGGTGCAGACACCCCAGCCTCACTTTGCATTGACCCACATTCCTTTTTCTCCCGCTGCAGCATCGCTGGGAACCTGCTCTGGATTTCTGCCAGTGAACTCACCACTCGGGGCAATGCAACCTCCTGCTCCAAAGGTTCCTGGCACAGCTCCAGAGGGACTTTTCCTCCCCTCCATACCACACACACCTGTACGAGGCTCAGGCAGGAGCATCCAGCAGTGCACATCACGCTGCTGAATTCACACACTGAGTAAATGACAACACCCTCATCCTGCCAGCAGCAAAATATTTTGGGTTCCCCCAGAGGAAGAGAAAACAAAACTAAGGACTTTGTGAAAGAAGTCATTAAATCAGCCCATGCTGTAAATGCCTAAAAGAATTGATCGCATTTCTGGCGTTAAGAACCAGGTGGGAAGAATGACAACATTTTATTGAAAACTGAAACTGCAGCAGGTCACACACATCCAAAATAAAAAAAAATAAATAAAAAACCAAAACAACTGTTCTGCAGTTTTTGCAAATCCCAAAGGCCCCAGGCCAAGGAGAGGTTAACAAGAAACAAGTTGAGGCTTGCAGAACCTCGCTGCTCTACAGCAGCACCAGTAACCACGATGCTGCTTCGTGTTAGCCCGCACGTTACTCAATGCTTTCCTTACTCCCACCCAGGATTATTTGTATTCCGGAGCGCTGGCATCTTGTGCCGGTTGGCTGAGCTCAGTTATCAGCTCCCTTCAAATCCAGCCAACCAGGCTGGCGGCTGTTGGACTTCTTGGACACGAAAAAAAAGACGCATAAAAGGCAACAAGAACCCGACACCCGGCAGCGCGGCCAGCGCCAAGCCGTTTGTTTTCCCAGGTCCGTTCTCGCGGCCGCGGAGCTGGGATTGGCAGGCGATTTTGGAGCGCAGGACTTTGAATTACGGCGGGTGGATTTGGCAGGGCTGTTGCGCGGGCAGCAGCTGCGACGGATGAAAGTACATTCATGGCCTCAGCCCTGGTTTGGCAGAGGGACAAAAAGCCCCCCAAAGCCTCTCGGAGGTACCTGGGCGGTCCCAGCACAGGTGAGCAGAGGGCTCAGACCTGCGGCACCTGTGCTGAGCGCGGTCTGAGCGCTGACATGTCACCTGTCACCTCCCTCCCTGTCGCTGACACCGCTGTCGCATCCTCCCCACCTGAGGGACACGGCGGGGCGACCCCACCGGGTATTGTGTCCAGCGCTGGGGGAGCCGCGGGCCGGAGGGGAGCGGGACCGCTC
>VXBC01006163.1:78043-121517 GCA_013399945.1 Ploceus nigricollis
GCCACCCCTGCCCCACAGCCCCCTCCCCACACCCCCAGCACCCCGCAGAGCTGAAACAAAGAGATTTCAAAGAGAGTCCAACTTTTCAGGGATGGCTGCGGCCAACAGTGACACCAAAACAGCTGGAGCTCAGCTCAAAAACTTCCCAAGGGAATTTTTGGACCCTCCAAGCTGAGGTTGGGATAAGGGGAGTGCAGCAAGGTGGGGGTTTGGTCTTTTCTCCCGGGGAACGGCCTCAGGCTGGGCCAGGGCAGGCTCAGGGTGGACATCAGCAGGAATTTCTCCATGGAAAGGGTGCTCAGGCACTGGAACTGCCCAGGGAGGTTTGGATCCCCATCCCTGGAGTGTCCAAGGAAGGGCTGGAGGTGGCACTGGGTGCTCTGGGCTGGGGACAAGGTGGGNGCAAGGCAATGTCCTGCCCCGGGAGGGCTGTGTCCACTCACACAGTCTTTCTTTCTTTTTTGTCTTTCTCTCGTAGATGTGGGTCAGAGTCCCCTCCCGAGCTCCCTCAGGCCAGGATTTGATCAGGATCCCAGGCACAGACACCCAGCTGGGCCCACTACAGAGACAGATGTGACACAGGTGGGGGTTTACATTTCCCTGGAGCTCCCTACAGCTTCTCCCCTTCTTCTGAGGTGAATTCCAGGACTTAAAACCCCAGCAAGGCCAGGTTGGCTGGAGATCTGAGCCAGCTGGTCTAGTGAAGATGCCCCTATCTGTGCCAGGGGGGTGGCAATAAGGTGATCTTTGAGGTCCCTTCCACCCCAAACCATTCTGTGGCTGTGCCCCCCTGGTCCTGTGAAGGCTTGGGGTGACAGCAGGGCTGTGCCCAGAGGCTCCAGGCCGTGCCCAGGTGCAGGGAACAGGTCAGAGCTGGCAGGGGAGGAGGCAGAGCAGGACTGTGAGGCTCCTGCCCTGCCTGCACAGCCGGTTCCAGGGGCCAGCAGGGCCAGCGAGGCTCCCGGCAGCCCAGCCCAGCCCAGCCTGAAACACTCCCTGATGAAAGGGGTGGGATTTCTCAGAGCATCCATAATAACCCTTTCACAGGCCCTCATCCATTTCCGGGAAGCTTTGCCTTTTCTCTGTGCTGTGAAGGCCAGGCAAGCCTGAAGAACCGGTTTGGGTTTGGTTCATGTTGATTTTGAGTGATTTTTTCCCCCGGTGTGCCGGTGCCAGCGCTGCTGTGCCGTTGCTATGTTTGTGGTGGTTAAGCACAGCACAGCTCCCAGTGCCAGCACTGACGTGAACCCTGCGGCTCTGGAAGGACTCANCAGCTTGGTCTCAGAGCTCTTTTCCAGCCTAAATGATTCTGGAATTCTCTGAGAGTGGAGAGCATTCCCATGGCTCTGGTGACCTGTGGGGACTCAAACCCTCTCACCCAAAGCGCTCAGGGCTGCATTTGCTGTTCCACAAGGCAGACACTCACCACAAACCCCCAAACTGGCTGGGACTGCTGCAGAGCAGGGTGCTGGGCTGTGCCCCCAACCCTCATCACCCCCCTGGCAGCACTGTGGGGTGCCTGGGGCAGGAGGAAGGGCTGGGGTGCTCCCCCAGCAGCTCCCTGTGTGTCAGGAGAGGCACTGGGCTGCTGCTGCTGGGATTGCAAAACCCTGGCCGTGTTTGAGGCTGGTTTTTGCCAGCGTTACCAGGGTGCAGCAGTGACTCATTCTCTCCGAACTTTCAGTTTCAGCCTCAAGCACTGCATTTCAGAGGGACCTGGTGTGTGTTGTGTGGGGAAAAATCCCTCAGACAGCTCAGAGCTGTGGCTATCTAGGGCAGAAAGAGCCAGATCCAGAGATCAGCCTCATCCCCCCGGTGCTGCACTGAGCTGGCACAGCCAGACCTGCCCCACGAGGCAGGGAAGAGCACACTCTCCCCTCTCTGACTGTCCTACAGCTGCTGAAGAACTGCTGGCCAAAAAAATAATCTGTGTTCTTGCGAAGTAAATGAAAAATGCCACAAAAATGAGAATATTTGCGGACTGAAAACGGAGCAAAACGCAGTGAGCAACAGCTTTTTAAAGTCACTTCTATAAAAGCAATCTCTGGACATTCATTAGAGCTTAATCAGCAATTAAGGAGCAGCAAGAGGGGTGAAGGCACAAGGACAGGGATGCTTTTACTCGTGGGGAACCTGTGTTCAAGCACCAGCCTGTGCATCTGTCCTGCTTTCCAGGAGCCCTCAAGGGGCTCTGTCCTGCACCTTCTGGAAAAGTACAGCTGCTGGGAGAAGGCTCTGGATGCAGGCTCGGGGCAGGGAGGGGGGGTTTGCCTCCACCCCTGGCGTGTGAAAAGGAATAGGGGCCTGGAAAGGTGCCATGGAAATGGTTTTCAATCACAGCCTCTGGAGAGGGAGCGGGGAGGGGACAGGGCCCCGCAGAGCTATGGCAGGAATGTCCCCTCAGGAACTCGCTGTTCCTTCCTGCAGCACCAACAACGTCACCGCTGGGCAGCAGGGCTCACACAGCCCCTCTGCTGCAGGGATCCTGTGTGCTCAGCCCCACAAACACAGCCCCTTCTCCAGGGGGAGTGGGGGAGGAGAAGGAAATGCATGGAGCAGGCATCCAGCTGCTCCCCCGTGCTGATGGGGAGCTAAAGAGAGGCCAGGGGTGCTCACACTGCTCCCAGAGATGGGGCCAGAGGGCTTGTAAAGCCCCCCGTGGGTCATGGAGGGGGTTCCCAGCACAGCCAACACCTCCAAGGGTGGCCCTGGCTGTTGGTGAGCATCTCCTCCACCTCTGTGTGAGAGGAGAAATCCAACACACCTGGCTGGTTCTTCTCCCCCCTTGCTGCACCCTGGCAGAGGGGCACTGCTCTGACACGGCCACTTTGCCTACGTGGGCAGCAGGAGGAGGCTGAGGGGTCCCACACACACCCAGCCATGAGCAGGGGGAGGAAGGAGCCAGCCACGAGCTCCTGGGCAAGCAGTGATCCCAGAATCACTGAAGATCAAGTCCAGCCTGTGTCCCATCCCCACCTTGCCCCCAGCCCAGAGCACCCAGTGCCACCTCCAGCCCTTCCTTGGACACTCCAGGGATGGGCACTCCAAACCTCCCTGGGCAGTTCCAGTGCCTGAGCACCCTTTCCATGGAGAAATTCCTGCTGATGTCTACCCTGAGCCTGCCCTGGCACCACCTCAGGCCATTTCCTATTGTCCCATGTCACTTGTTCCCTGGCAGAGGAGCCTGACTCCCACCTGGCTGCACCCTCCTGTCAGCTGGGAGGGATAAGGTCACCCCTGAGCCTCCTCTTCTCAGGATGAAGGCTGCTGGCATGGGCAGCACCTGCTCACCTGCAGAGCTGCCCCGTGGCACCCACGCTGCCCAGCCGGGCTCTGCAGCCCTGGATTCAAAGCTGCTCCCACAGAGTGCTCAGCACAGCAGCTGGGCCATGGCTTTTTATAACCAGAGAGCTCCAGCGCCTCTCCTGGCCCTGCAGCACCAGGGAACAGCAGTTCCTACAGCTCAGGGAGGGGATAAACAGATCACAACAGCCACCAGGACACGGGACAGACAGCGCAGCCCCTCTGCAGACACCGCCCGCGCCTTTGGCTGTGACAAGTGGCAGCTCAGCTGCCACCACACTCCTTGCAAAGCCATTTCTCATTTCTTTAGCTACCTTTCAGAGACTCTGGCTGCAGGGGAGGAGGAGGAGGAGGGTGAGGAAATTGAGATCTCCAGGGCTGGTGATTTGGTAGAAAGCCAGGTTGGAAGGCGAACAGCCCAGAGCAACTGGTGCCACTTGCGACGTGGTGATATTTTATCTGCACTTATGGCACGGTGGGAAAGGCAGAACAATGGGCAATTAGCACTTCTCCAAGGGTTAAACTGTGCAGGGGAAGGGGGAAAGGCAGCAACAAGCCAGCCAGAGGTGCTGAGTGGCCTGGACAAGCACCATGACAAGTTTCAGGCTCCCCAGTGCCTGGATCCTTCATCCACCGACATCAAACTCTCAGCTCTGCAGCTTCACCTGCACCCAGCTGCTCCTCCCCTTTCCACGAGGAACAAAGTCTCAAAAGCTGCAAGTGCTGAGGCACCACGTGCAGCACCTGCCCGTGGAAAAGTGTCCCAGATTGCTGTGTGAGAGGAGAAATCTGCAGCACTGCACATCTCAGCATGGAGCAGTTTGTTGGGAATGGAGACCTCCCAGAAAACAGCCCCCAGAAACAGAGAACTCTCTCCCTGAAGGACCCTGGCTGGACATGAGTGCCTGGCTCTAGGTGGGAACACAAGTCAGAAACATTTCATCCAGTCTCAGAACCACTGAAGATTCCTCCAAAAGAACATCACAAAGTCAGCTTTGGAAATACCAACTACTTCCACTTTGAATTTATGGCTGAGGAAAAGCCCTTCCTAGTGCAGGTGGGCGGAGGTAAGAGAACAGCAGGTTTCAGGAGCAGGACTTGGATTAGCACCATGACATTTTTTGTGCCACTTGTCACTGCAGTGTGGGTCCTTAGAAGGCACTGAAAAAGTTAAGAATGGCAAATTCTTCTTAAGCCTTGAAGAAAACTCTTTCACATCCTTTTCTATCTTCTCAGAAGCCTTTGTGTCACCACCAGCCCACCTGTGTGTCAGAACAGGAAACACTCCAGACTCCAGTTTCAGATGTTGCACTGGCAGAACCCACAGCCACAAGGAGTCCAGTCCATGGCCCTTCACATCCCTTTCTGCCTGGGGAGCAGCTTCCTGCAGTGAACAGCCTGGCAGGGCCTGCTCCATCTGCTCCAGCACCTGGAGGCAGGAGCAGAGCCGTCTTTTGCTACCCCGGGAATGTCCCATCCCCTCTCTAAAGCAGCCTGCAGTGCTGTTCGGAGCCTCTTGGTATCGCTACAAGGCATGCAGTGAACCAACAACTCCTTCTGATTCTTTTCAGGAATTTCTTTTAGCCCTGGTGGACAAACGGCATCCTGCTCCTCCTGAGATCTGGTGGATCTGGAGTGAGAAACGGGTCCACAATTGGCAAAAGCACCCAGCGAGTTTATGGCTCTGCATTTAGCACCCCTCTTCATCCCTCGTTTATGGCTCCGCATTTAGCACCCCTCTTCATCCCTCGCAGCCTCGTTAAATGTTTTGGAATCTCAGACTTGCCCAGCAGCCCGTTTCAAACAAATGCAAAGCCCTCCAGCGTCCTCAACAAACCCCAGCTGCAAACCAAGCCCAGGCCTTTCTGATTCCTGGTCCATGAGCAAACCATTGGCAAGGAGCTCTGGAGAACAGAGCTCTCCCTCTGGACCAGACCTTCCCGGCCTCCAGCTCTCTCTGCTCCTCCTCGTGCCTCTCCTCCAGCTGTGCCCAGCTGTTTCTCTCTCTCTCTCTGCCTCCAAACCCATGAGTTTCATACAAAAAAAAATCCCCCCACCCCCACCCAGGAAGATCATTTTGCACCAGAAATAGAGCTCGCTATACTTGGGATGCAGCCCGGGCGCCTTAAAAATAGCAGCTGGCGGTGCCAGGCGGGGCTGTGCCAGCCGCCAGGACAGACAGACAGGGTGCCAGGGGGCATGTCCTCCCCTCGCAAGGCCATAAATGACCATGGTGCTGCCCAGCAAGCCAATTGCCTGGCAGGGACAGCAGGGTGGGCGCTGCCGGCTCCCTGCTGCCCTCGCCGGGACCCCTCTCCCCACGCTCCGCATTCCTGCGGCTCATGGAAGGCATTAACACCAGATAAAAGCAGAGAGGAGCCCAAATGGAGCATCCTGACGTCAGCCATCCCCGAAAGCCTGGAAGGGAAGCTGTAAACAGAGGAACAAAAGGAGTTTTAAACACCCATCCCCACTGGCGCCTGCAGACGGGCGTTTAAAGGATGGAGAGAAACCAGAGAAAGGTGCTGAAATTTGGGCGCTGCTCAGCGCTGGGATGGCAGGCAGGAAAATCTCCTAATGGAGTCGGAAGTGCGAAAGAAAGACCGAAAGGATTTTTTTTTTTCTCTCCTTGCGAACAGCTTTGTTCCCTTCTGTTCCTCCCCGTCAGTAGGAAAGGGTGGGAACTATTGTTGGATCTGGTCAGCTCGCACAGCTCCCAGGGCAGCCAGAAATCCTCGGGCTCAAAGCGTCCTGGTGACGCAACAGAGGCTCCAGCCAAGCTGCAGCAGGCAGGAGAGCTGCGATTTCACCAGCTCGGCTGTTGCACTCACCCTGTGCTGATCTCAGTGGGTGCTACAGAAGCATTTATGCACCTTGGACAGCCCTGAGCGCTCGGGTTCCTCATTCTCAGCCATCAGTGAGGACTGAAGGTGTTTCCAAAGGTCATCTAAAGGTGTTTCCAGTGGTCCTCTCCTGCCCTGAGGTGCCAGGTGTGACCCACCCAGAGCGGGGAGAGGGGGAAGTGGCCATCACACAGACATGGTGACAGGGGCATAGAATGGCCTGGGTTGGAAGGGACCTTAAAAACCACCTCATTCCCCTCCTGCCACGGCAGGGACACCTTCCACTGTCCCAGGCTGCTCAGAGCTCCATCCAGCCTGGCCTTGAGCACCTCCAGGGATCCAGGGGCAGCCACAGCTGCTCTGGGCACCCCGTGCCAGGGCCCCCCACCCTTCCAGGGAACGATTTCTTCTGTGTAACTGAGCTAAATTTCCCCTCCAGGCTGGCACCCAGCCCATCAGCAGGAGCCCTGCTCTCCCAGCAAAGCCCAGTGACACGGGGCAGATGCCACATGTGCCCAGACACAGCCCGAGGTCACAGCTGATGCTATCGCAGCTGACACGTGGAGGACTCCAGACTTTGTTTTAACAACAAAGACCAAGAAAACATCCTGTAATGTAACACTGAAACCAGCACCTACGTGATTGAAATAGAAAGAGCCACCAGCCCCAGAGTTGATGGCGCTTGTTTATATCAGCAGTGCCTCTGGCTAATGGGAATGAGTGCTGGGCACGTCAAATCACAGAGATCCAGTCTTTCTGTCCTGTATTTTACATGCAGCATGGATTCTTACAATCACTGAATATCCTGAGTGGAAAAGACCCACAGGATCATCCGGCCCAGCTCCTGGCCCTGCACAGCCCCAAAATCCCAGCCTGGGTGTCCAAACCCTCCTGGAGCTCTGGCAGCCTCGGGGCTGTGCCCATTCCTGGGGAGCCTGGGCAGTGCCAGCACCCTCTGGGGGAAGAACCTTTCCCAAAATCCACCCTGACCTCCCCTGACACAGCTCCAGTGGTTCCCAGGGTCCTGTCCCTGTCACGGAGAGAAGACTGGACATGCCTTTGGGACAGCAAACAATTGATGTAATTTTTAAGTTATCACCCAAAAACCCCTGAAATACATCTCTGCAATCATCAAGATTTCATTGCAAAAGACAAGAAAGGACAGAAGTTACCAGTGTTACAGAGTACCAGGAAAGACTGTCAGAGGTAATGCACATGTGCAGTTTATATCCTTCCTAAATTAGAAAAACCTGCTATTAAAACCACATGGTGCTATGACCCAGCTGCCAATTAACAAAACCTTAACAAGATTTGAAAAAATAACAAGATGCTGATGTGTGAAAATTTTACCATAGATCATATTTTGACAAGAATTTTGAGAATATACTGAAAATAAAACACTTCTTCCCGGTGTGTAAAAGACCTGAGAAAAGCCATCATGAGCCATCTCTACCACAACAGCTGGAGAACAAAAAAACTCCTTTCAAATAAAATTAAATTATCTCAGAAATTAGAAGTCTAAAAATGACACTGCAGTTTATTATTTGAGTACAGGTGGGAGTTAGATTTGGCTCTGAGACAGACTAATTCAAAAAAATACATTGTGTAGTAAGAACCTGTTAATTTGCAGACAACTGGTTACTGAGTTAGAAGGTAACTACGTCACATCAGAGTCCTCTGGGGGTTTATTTTTAAACGTGGCCTATAGTTTAGGGATGAAAAGGTATTGATATGAGAGGGGCTGGTGTCATAGAGAACCCTTTGAAGAGAAATAAAGCATTTTCTGTGCCCTCGTGCCAGCCCCGACACGGTGCAGACAACCAGGAGGCTGGAATGAACGGGCTGATGAAATTTCTGCTCCCACAGCCTTGACTCACCCAGTCTGAGCACCAGCCAGAACCTGGCTGAGATCTAACGGGGTTCCTGATGCCCAGGGTGCTTCACCCCCTCCCATACACCAAACCCATCCACGGGCATCCTCTCTGCTGGCCCCCAGGACACCTCCAGACCCCGAAGCACAGCACAGCAGGGCTGAGTGCCCACCTGGAGGGGAGCTGGGAGCTGCCCACGTGTCTGATCTCACCCCCTGTCTGATCTCACCCCCTCCCCGGCGTGCCAGGGCTGCGAGGGGAAGCCCGGGGCGAGTCAGCAGGAAACGCACGCAAATGCTGCAGCTTGAGAAGCCCGCTCAGGAAACCCCCAGCACAACCTCCCCGGGCCCTCAGCCACCCTCAGCCCCTGCTCGTGGCCCAGCACAGCCAGCCTGGCACTGCCAGGGGGCACAGCAGCCACACAGGGCAGCCTCAGAGCCCTGGGAGTGAAAACTCCCAAGGCACGGGGAAAAAAAAATATCAAACCCACACCTGGAGGACAGGCTGCTCACACCATATAAAGACAAAAAACAAAGCTGCTTTCTGCCCTGGTTTTGGCTGGTTTTCTTACAATAACAGAGCCAACTCGCTCTGTGCCAGACTGACAGTGTCAGGTCCAGGTAGGTCCTTGGCACTGCTCTCCAGACAGGCACAGGTTTGTACAACTGCACTTCCAAAGTGGGAAACAGCTCTCAAAACCTGGAATTCTTCACCCAGCCCAGCAGCAGAGCAACTCAGCTGCTTCCCCTCAGGTACCTGGGTTCATCTCTTAGAGGTTGTGCTCAGGGTCACAGCTTCAGGCAGCTTAAAGTCCTCACAGCAATGCCAGAAAACTCTGCTTCTCCCCAGTTTCTCCTTTCATACCTTGGCCCCACTTAACCTTTCACACCCTTGATGAGTGCTAACAGGACCGACCTGGGCCATGCCACCCCTGGATTGCCAACATCCATCAGCTGTGGCCTCTGGCTCTGCCCTGTAGTAAACAGAGTGTTGTGAGGAGCCACACACAGCACCAATCTCACTCGTTTGTTCTGTCAGCACCAGTGGATCTGAGCCTGTGTTTTAACTGTTTCCCCAGGCTCCCACCAGCCTTGGATGGGAGCAGATTTGGGGAAGCCAAAGCCCTGGGCAGAGTCTCCCTGGCTGCACTGAGTCTGTCACAGACGCTGCTGCTGGACCAGCAAGAGGATAAGGAAGAGGTTTAGACGGGGTTTGAGGTGTCGTGATTTCTCACCACAGTGTGACACTCACACACCACGACCTTTTCTCCTTCCCCATCCCGCTGTGACTGTGGAGCTGGGGAGTGGGCTGCACTTAAACACCACCTCCAAACAACTCTCAGTGCCCTTTCTGCTACCCTGGAGCCAGGCAGAGGAAAAATCCCAGGTGGTAACCAGGCCAGTAAGATTTGCCTGTGTGTGATCTGGTTGCAATGTTTTTTTTTTCTCAACGTAATGGCATCACACATCCTTGTGGCCCTGCGAGTCTGATCCTGGGCTGACTAATTCAGGATAGTCCCTAAGCCTGAGTACACCCTGCACCTCTCCAGTGCTGATGACAACAGGCAAAAGCTTTGAGACAAGGGAATTACCCAAGACACATCTAATCTGGAGCTCTGTGCCTGTTTGTCATGTGATAACTGGGTAGGCTGTGTCCCCTGAGTGTTGCATCTTGCTGGGGAGAGCACACAGGGCTCCTGTGCTGTGTCCCCATATGTGGGCTGGCCAGGGACACCCCTGGGCTGGGGGGACACATCTGTGGGTGCTGTGCTAAGTGCTGCCATGACTTGTGTTCAACTTGGGGTGTTTTGGTGGCATTTTGGGGACCCGAAGGGCTCCTCTGTGTGTCCCCATGGCTGCTCTGCAGGGCACAATGGCCATTGTTTGCCTTCGGGGCGGGTGAGCAGCCTCTGGCTTGGGAGGAACAAAGCCCGGAGCCAGTTCCTGCAAACACAAAACAGGCCGTTTTATCACTTCATGACAAATTGGTTTGTCAGCAGCAGGAAGTGATGTTACTGCCGTCCTCGGCGAGGGGAAACTCCTCGTGGTTTCCATGGGGATGTATGCAACAGGAGAGCTACGGATTTATACAAACTGAAAGCCCCACACACGCCTGCTGCGAGCCGGGATTCTGGGGATTGGATACCACGGGATGGTCTCAGCTGAGTTCTGCTAGCACGGGGGGACAGCCAGCTCATGTTGGAGGCAGAGAAATAGGAATTTAAAGCCCTAAACCGGGGTGAACTGTGTGCCTTAATATTCCAGTCAAACAAAGCAGCAGAGCTGGGGGAATAAATAAGCAGTGGGCAGTTAAGAGTCTTTCACAAAGTTCAGCCTGGCTGTGCCACCAAGGCATCCTCCTCCTCTGGCCCTCATCCTGCTCCTTCCCCATCCCTCCCAGCAAACCTCCCAGCTGATCCCATCCATCTCCCCAAAACTGTCCCCCTGAGGTGACATTTGGCAGTCTCACTCTGATCTCTCTGTCCCCCACATCCTCCCCTTTACACCGGGAGCAGTTTGGGATCTGGGTGCGATCCCATCCACAAAAAGTTTGCAGGAGTCTGAGACCGGGCAGCGTCAGAGTCGGGTTACAGGGAACAGCAGAGGGATCCCGATAAAGACTGGGAAAAGGGGATCGGGTGTCAGAGCTGGAGGCGCCCGCTGGAGGCTCGCAGGGACCGCAGCCCTGCTGCCCGGGCTGGCAGCTCACAGCAGGCTTTGTGCTGAAGCAGCTCTCTTTTGCACCCCTCTGTCAGGTGCCTGCTTCGGTTCTAAAAGCTGATCTGCTGCCAGGTAATGAGTTTTATTGTTCCAAGAAACACATAAACAAGCTCCCGCGGCTGTCAGGGAGCGGATTTCTGTTTGAATTGCGATTAACAGGCAGGATTTTTTTTATCAGTTGCACGGCCGGGGCTGCCAAGGTTGTATTTTTCCACTGAACAAGCTCTGCTTTGCTTTGAAGGTGAAAGTTTGTTCCACCCTTTACTGCAGGTGTAAAAAGGCTCACGTATTCAGAGACAGTCTTGCATATTTAATCAGGACAGCAATGGCAGGTTCGATGTGCCAAGGGATTTTCCATGGACAAAGGGGGTTTTGCAGGATTTGCAGCACAGGACAGGTTTTGGGGAGGACATTCTCTTTGAGGTTCGGGCACACTTCAGGAAAATATGAGTTTCTAACTTCACTTCTCAGTGCCCAGGGATCTCTCTCCTGTTTTAGCTGCTCCATTTTTTCCCCTGCCTTGGTGTCAGGTTGAAAGTTGGTGAGGGCTGACGCGGCACTGACGACAGAGCTGCTTCGGAGGGGCAGCTCACGTGGAAGAACTTCAGAGGCAGCAGTGCATCATCCCCTCCTTCAAGGGCACCTTCTCCCAGGAGAACAGTCCTGGATTTTAGCACCATTAATACCCCAGGTAACTTGCAGGATTGCAGCAGGAGTTTGTGGTGCTTTGCTCATCTTGCTGCGTGACGAGAGCACAGCTGCTTTATGCTCACGAAAACTTTCACCTGTACACTTAAGATCACAACTTAAACTCCTTGATTTTACAGTCACAACCTGCTCTGTGTGCCCAAGCAATACCATTTTTGACAGGGCAAAAGTTGGATTTGACTCTTTGAATATCAGATATGCAGGAACTGGTGGCTCCCCTCTGGAGTGCGTATGGGAAACTCCTGCTGCTCCCTCAGCATCCCTCTCCCTGTTACCAGCAGTACCCTGCCTAGGAAATCAAGCTTCCAGCTGCATCCTACAGCCCTCAGCTTCCCTGGGAAGGGGATGTCACAGCAGGGATGCTGTCCTGCCCAACAGAGCCCATGAGAGGTGCAGTTCTGTCACAGGAACCCTTTGCTGCCCATCTCCTGCCCCCAGAGCTGCTGTTGGAGCTCCCCTGCCTGGCTTTGGCTGTGCTACATCAACTCTCCTCATTGCCTCAACAGAAACACCAGACCCAAGTCACTCTAGTGATAATCTCCAGCAGGAAAGAATTTATTTGGGTCTGGGTAAGAAAATGAGTGAGTTGCTGGTTACCTGATCCCCTGCCATGCCCTGATTTGCTTACAGAGATAGCCCAGCCAGCCAAATACCTCACTCCAGGCATCAGGGGCAGTTTGAGTTGCAAAAAGGATTTAAGGAGGTGGGACAGAAAAAGAAAAACACTTTGTGAGTTTGTGCCAAGCCTTAGAGATCTGTTACTAACAGGTTAATTTTTAGACTTAACCTTTCAAGCATTAGAAGTAAACAAGGAATAAGGAAGCTTATTCCTCCTTCTTAGGAGAAGGACTATTTTAAATTCACTGTAGCCCAGTGCCCAAGTCTCAGCTGGTTCTAACTGTGACAGCCATCAGGGCAGCCAAATCCACTCCCAGCTGAGAAGCCAGCCTTGGCTCCCTGCCACTGCACACAATTACATGGGGACAAAGAAAAGCTCAGGTTAAGAACCTGCAGTAGTTTCTAGTCAATTATGTTGTTTAAACCTATTTTTCTCAGTCAAGACCCGAGGCCAGAAGAGTTGAAAATTCACCTCTTCACCCCGGAGCTTCACATGAGTTTTGGGACTGTGAAATGCAGTATCTTAAAGAATATATAATCCAGATGAATAGAAATATCATAATTTATTCCATTTGTATAAAAAAAAGTTATAATCATGTAACAAAACTATGTCTTCATAAGAAGAAATATATTATTTCACATCATAAATAAATCAGAAAACATACAACCCTTGGCAACTCAAAAAAAAGCACTCGCCTGGTGCTTTCATGTCAGTGCTTGGGGAACAAGAAGAGCTGACAGATATACACACACAGGATTATTGTACCAAAAAATGCTGAGGTATTTGGTTTCTCTAGAACTGAAACTTTACGTTTGTGAAGGCAAAAAAAAAAACAAGAACAAAAAACCCAACAACAATGCACTAATGTAAAAATAAATAAATAGGACTGTCATATAAAAGGGGACAGCAGTGTTGCTCAAAGTGTCCAGGAATGGGAATACTGGTGAGCATGCTACTAAACACAGAGCAGGCTTGGGACAGACAGAAGACAAGGAGGGACAGCTCAGGAAGAGCCAATGTCCTTTGATCTCTGTGCAGACATCCAGACATTTGCTTGAGAAGTCAGAAACACCTGGTTTCTCTGGCATTGGGTGAGCTCCTCTCCACTGACAACACCGTTCTGGGACACGCAAACGACTCCCCACAAAACACAAGTGACACTGTCCCTGTCGTTATTGCACTTCTGAGACAGCAAGTCTGAGTCCTGGCCACGTTTTTCACCTGCTTTTTCAGCAGCTCGGGGAAGTAGTGATGGGGCTCTGAAGGTAGTTTAAAGCACTGGACGTGGTGTGAACCGGGATGGAGACGGGGAAGTTGAAGACCGTGGTGGTGGATGCCCCTCTGTCCAACACTGACATCGCAGGGCTCCCGGCTTCTGCTGAGCAGTTGGGGGCCAGGACCTGCGACTCAAACTGAAGCAGCTGCCCCATGAAGCTGAAATTCGGGGAGATGATGCTCCTCCTCTGCTTGACAAACTCGAAGGCTTCGTCCAGTTTGACTCTGTTGGTCCTCATGAGATAAGCAAGGCAGATGGTGGCGGAGCGGGAAATGCCAGCCTGGCAGTGCACAAAGACCCTTCCTCCCTCGTTCTTCACAGAGTCTGAAAGAATCAAAGCACACAGTTAGCAAACAAGTCTCGCTGCTTCCAGAGGTGGGAAAAGCACAGACTGCTGTTTTACATTTCTTTAATCCATCCCTTCCTTAGCCTAATAGGTGCACTCGGGGCTTTTGAGACAAAGGGAGTCTTTGTCCCGAGGAAAGCAGCTATTTCCACTCTGGGTTCCAATTCCAATTATACTAATAGCTCCTCCAGGTCACTTCAGCAGTCTTGCAAGATTACTTTAATACTGATCCGCTTAAATTCACTCTTTTCTGCAAGACCAGTGCCTCTTGAATCAAGATTTCAAACAGCTTTACAAAGCTAAGATTATGCCTGTGAGTAGAATTAAACTAATGGAAACATTCCCCGAGTTTATCTTCCCAGTGGAATGTTATTCCCCAATCTCAAGTGGAGGTTTTACTGGGGAAAAACCATGCCAAAAAAAACCCAGGAGACATTAACCCAGAAAACGCGCGGACCGCAAAAAGAGCTCATTTACCGATGAAATCGATCGCCTCGTTGAACCAGGAGCTGATATCCGCCTTGTGGTTGTCCTCCACGGGGATACTTTTATACTGGTAGTGCCCCTCGAAGTGGTTGGGGCAGTTGGCCGAGACGTTGATCAGCGCCGTGATCCCCAAAGCGTCCAGCATGTCCTTGCGGGAGGCGTGATAGGCGCTTCCCAAGTACAGGAACGGCAGGATTTCCACGGGCCCGCCCTGCAACAGAGAGGAACAGCACCGGTCACCNCGCGCGGCCGGGGGGCGAGCGGGGCGGCCCGGCCCGGCTCCCCCGTCCCCTCCGGCGCCCGCGGGGCCACTCACCCTTGAGGAAGCAGATGCGGGCACCGCGGGCCTCCCGGCAGAGGGTGCCGAGCGCCAGCAGCATGGTGCTGTCGCGCTTGGGCACTTCCAGGTCGGCGCTGCGCTCGTCCAGCAGCACCACGGTGTGGAAGAGCCCCTGGCGCAGGCGGGCGCGGAGCTCCTCGTTGGGCACGACGTGCTCCAGAGCCAGGGCGCCCTTGGCGCGGCGCCGCACGATGGTGCTCAGGCGGACGTTGCAGGAGCCGCGGATGTGCGCGGCGTTGAAGGAGAAGAAGGAGCGGCAGTCGAGGACGAGGCACTGCGCGCCGCGCTCCTGCAGCAGCGCCCGCAGCGCCTCGCACTCCAGCGCGCACACCCGCAGGTTCACCATGGCTGCGCAGCGAGTGCCGGGCGGACGGCTGGGGCAGGGCAGGACAGGGCAGAGAGCGCGGAGGTGCCGCTGTCCCCGAGTGTCCCGCCCTTATATCGGGGCCGCGCCGGCCGCACCGCGCGCTTCTCAATGGGGCCGCGTCACGTGGTGCCAATGAGGGGCGGAGCGGGACGCGGGTCCCGGGGTGACGTCACCCTGGCCGCGCGCCAGCGCGGACGCGCCCGGCCCCGCAGGCGTGACGTCATCGGCCGCGGGGCGGCCGGGAGCGCGCTGGGGTGTGTGACCCCCCCACTGCACACCTGTACACAGCTGTGCACAGCTGTACACAGCTACACACAGCTGTACACAGCTACACACACCTGTGCACACCGGTACACACACCTATCCACACCTGTGCACAGCTACACACAGCTNATATATATACACACACATATACATATATATGGTTGATGAAAGTCTCTGCATAAGAAATCCCCCATGCCCTGGGCTGATCCCCCAGCACGGGCAGCAGAGGAGGGGGGACTCTGCCCCTCTCCCCGCTCAGGTGAGGGGTGGGACAAGCTGACCTTTAAGGTTCATTCCAACCCAAACCAAGCTGTGAATTATCACATATTCACACATTCACTCTGTGTATGGCCATGGGGCCACGTGGTTTAGCGGTGGGCTCACAATGCGGGGTTTAATGGTTGTGCTCAATTATCTCAGGGGTGTTTTCCGAGCGGAACGATTCTGTGTCTCCACACCCACTCACCCCACGCTGTGCCCACCACCCCCGGCACGGCAGCGCTGGGGCTGGCTCCCCTCCCTGCCCGCTGTCCTCTGCCCCACGCCTCCAGGCTGGCTTCATCCTCCCACCCCCCGGCACTGGCTGCTCCCTCCTTTCCCACAGAATTCCAGGCAAGGAGCAGCAGCGTGGGGATGTCGAGCTTTGGATGAGGGTGTGATTATTCTCCTAAAATATATGTATAAAGGAACGAGCACACACATACATATATTTGTATTCATGCATAGGCATATCTACATGTACAGACAAACCCACACATAAATATATATGTGTACACATATATTTGTGTATATATTTATAATGTAAACACATATTTGAGAGTCGTTCCCATCATGTTTCATGGATATAGAAAAAAAAACCTGCAGCAGACCCATGCAAAGTTTATTTTCCCGCACTGAGAACTCCCCCAGGGGTTGGGGCTGCCCAGTAACCAGCAGGGCACTGGTGGGAGCTCTCTTTTTTTTTTCCCCCTTTCGGAGCATCAGCACTTCCCAAAAGTTTTCTTTTTTTCTGTGGATGACTGGCTTCCACCGAGCCACTCGGGTGTTTCTTACTCAGGGCTTCCAGTCAGCGCTGCTGCCACTTCCCCTGCTCCGCTCTGAGTGTCCCCTCCGGGTGTCCCCTCCGTGTCCCCAGCCCTCCCGGCTGCTCTCTGCCCATCACCCCGTCCCACCCCAGCCCTTTCCCCCAGCAATTCCTGTTCCCCCCGCACTGCCCTGCTGCTCCCAGCTGCTCCTTCCTCGCCCCATTCTGCACTTCTGTGTTTTCACTTCCTCCTCTCCAGCTGCTCCTTTTGGAGGAGACCTCTGCACCCACCCACCCCTCACCCCAGGGCTCCTCTCCCCCCTCCTGCCCCACCAGGCTCCCACCCAGCACTCCTCACATTTTCTGTCTCCCCCAGCGTCCCCCAGGCTGTGACCACCTCAGCCCAGCTGGGCTCTGTGTCCCACTGAGATCTCCAGGGTTCTCCAGGTTCCCAAGGGGGTCCAGGAGGAGGGGGATGGACAAGGGCACGGGTGGGTGAGTGCCAGCTCTGGCTCACCCACAGGATTGTCTCTGCTCTGCTGAGCACTGGGTTTTTCTGCCAGAACCGCAGCCTCAAAGTGAATCTGTTATTTCAACACGTTCCTTTAAAATAAACACAGGATTGCACTTTTCATTCCATTTATTTATTGTTGTTCTTTTAGCAGTGGGCTGGAAGCAGATTGCAGGAGGAACACTCACACACTTGGGTGCTGGGAAATGACTCCTCTCCATCACAGCAGCCCCCACTGGCAGAGGGACCCCTCAGGACCCACCAGCTGGGCAGGTGACACGTCCCACCACAGGGACATCACCCCTGGTGGCAGCAGACCCAGCTGTCCTCCTTGGATGTGCTCCCAGCCAGCACCTCCAAAGATGAGACCTCACCGTGACACCAAGCTCTGGTGACCTTGCACATCATCTGTCCAACAGCAGCCTGCCCAGATTGTTCTGAGGAGACGAACAGCAGGAATTCTCCGTGATGGATTCCTTGCCAACTTCTTGCAGCACAAGCCAGCATGACAGATGGCCACAAGGCAGGGCTGTGTTCATCATTTTTCCTGGAGGAAACGGACACGGAGCTTTCTGTGGCTCTGTACCCAGGAATTGTTTCACTCTTCTCCTTTGGAGTGTGATGTGGGAGCGATTTAAGGCATCTCCTGGCAGGGGCACGGGAGAGGCAGAGTCTGTCCAGCCACAGTGGAGAACCCCTGTGGGATTAGGAACTGGAGACATCCTTAGAATAATGAAATCACAGCATGGTTTGGGCTGGAGGGAATAAAGGGCATCTATTCCACCCCATGCCTGGCTCACAGGTATCCCTGTGCCACTGGCAGGCTTTTCTCTCCTTGTCCTAAACCCTTCTCAGTGTCCCACAAATCTAAAAAACAGAGTTTATTTTTTCCCCCGAGTCTGGCATCTTCAATTTTTCCCGAGTTTAAAGAAATTTCCAGGCCTGCCACCTGCCCAGCCAAGGGACAATGTGCTCGCAATGCCATCCACTTTTCTCATCATGATGTTAACCAGCACCACACAAATATTGAATACGAGCCAGGCGCTTGGGCCAGGTACCTTGGCTGCTCTGAGCCAGTGCAGGGATGACACCCCACGGAGGCCTTTGCACAAAGGGAATTTATCTCCACAACAACGATAATTGCTTTTCGATGCACTTATGTAACTGTGAGGCTTTGGAATCTGGTCTTGTTTATACCCGGTGTAAATCAGGAAGAAAAAAATTCATCACATGTGGCAGTGTGTACTTAATCATCCACAATCCTGGGCTGGCTATTTCCTTGCTTTATTTTTGTTTTCTTTTCTTAAATAAACCTGTAAGAATGCAAGAAAGCAGAATACAAAACGGGCCTAAAGTGGCTTTTAGGAGCTCATACCGCCTTGAATGACTTGTTAAAGGGTTCATTTTCCTGCCCTAACAAAAGCCAGGAAATACAAAATTAACCCCTTCCTCCAAAACAATCCGTGTTTGCGCTGGGGCCGCGATGCCTTTGTGAGGGCAAGAATAGAAACATGAGCAGGGAGTGTGGGGGTGGGAGGTGACGCTTTTCTGCGAGCAGATGGGACCCACTCCCATTATCCCCGGGGCTTAAACAGTTCCCTGTTCCTCTGCCAAAACATGTCCGAGGACATGAGGACATGAGGACATGTGAGCGTTAAGGACTTCTTGGGAAAATGACTTCATGGATCATGGCACAGCTGAGTGTGGGGTTTTTTTGGTCTCCGCAGGACCTGAGACCTGTCCTGGCTCCTCCAGGGACCAGGGGTCTCCCAGTGCAGCCTGGCGGATGTTTTTTGGAGGTGACAGAGCTGCAGAGAGCTTCTGCTCTGCCTGACAGCGATGCCAGTTTGTCCCAGCTTGGTGACAAGTGATGACAACCCCTGGCCTGGAACGGACCCATTGCACAAAGCAGTTACCCAGTCCCACTGGTTATTCAGGCTTTTTAACCAGTCACCCATGGCCAAATCAAATGGAACCACTCCAGAATTACAGCACCACTGGAGCAGACCTCAGCCTGGACCTCGCTGCCTTTTCAGTGCAAGTTTTATATAAAATAAAGGTACGAAGTATCAAGCCCCAACACTTGAGACACAGGACAAAAATGCATGTGGGAACATTTGGAAACCGTGCTGGATGCATTTCTTCAGCATGTGTAACATTTTCTCTGAATTCAGTTTCACAACCCAGCATTTCCTTTTGTAAATATTTGGACAGATTTTACAGAGGCACGGATTCATAAGAAACAGAAGGAAAAAGAAAGGAAACATACATAGGGAGAGAGAGAAATAAAAAGAAGGAAGCAAGCGAGCAAGGAAGGAGGGAAGGAAAGATGGAGAGAAAGAAAGAGAAAGGGAAACAAAAAAAGGATTCAGAGATGAAAGGTCACAACAAAGAGAACACAAACAATATAGAATTACCGATGACTCACACTACAATGAAAACATTATTTTTTATGCATTTAAATCCCGAGATTTAACCCTTTGGCCAGGGTTTGGCTGAGCTCAGACTGCCTCAAATCCTTTTTCTCAGAGCTGATGAGAAGGGGGAATAGGGTGGCAGGAGGGTAAGTCCTAACAGCAGGAAAAGCAGCTCTGGGTTGAGGTCTCACTCCTGGAGAGCCTGGTGAAAAACCTGGTACATTTATTTCTGTGGGCCACGAGTGGAAAGAGTTGGTGTCAGAGCTTGGATATTTCAACTGGGGACACATCTGGACCCTGATGGACTTTGGGGAATATGGAAAACCCCTTTCTCCCAGCCCTGCCTGAGGAAATCTCAGCTCCCAGGGGCTGGCACAGCCGGGGCTGGCAGCAGTGGGTGCCAGTCCTGCACACAGAGGACCACAGTGGACACTGCCTGGACTCTGGGCTCCTCACCACGAGCTGCTGGGAGCTCCCATCTCTTCCTGACGCTGCGGGCAGAGCTCCAAACACTCCATGAGGTTGCCAGAGCTGCAGCTGGGCTTTGCCAGCATCTCTGCCAGCAGCCAGCACCGTGTGACCCGGACTTGTGTGTTCCCCTGTCACAGCACCCACCAAATGCTTGTCACGGCCTGAAACCCAGGGTTTGCAGCGTGGGCAGTGCCCCATCCCAGCTCTGCGGGGCTCCACTCTGCTGGAGCAGCTCCTGCCAGGCAGAAGTTCTGCTTTCTCCCGAGTGACTCACCCAGCTGCCTCGGGCAAGTTGCTTAGTGCTGCGTTTTAACATGATTACAGGCATTACAGAGCCAGCCTGGGATACCTGGATTTGATATTCAAAATCCTTAAATACCTGCCTGCAAAGGAAAATCTCCGGGAATTAGTGGCACTGATACACTTCACAGCTCTGGGATCGGCTTAGTAGGGCAAATGGTTTAGGCAATTTAATCTTACATTTAATTGCCTCTATTAATCTGCTGTGAATCATGCCTTGCACGAGGCATAAGGGTATTTATTCAATAAAATCGCTGTATTTGTAAAGTTCTCATACTTGAAGATGAAAGGCATTAGATACACAATAAAATATACTTATGGGAAATTATTCTTCCTATTGCTGGGACGGGTATTTTCTCAATAACATCTCTTGATGGCTGGTAGGGCAAGGCAAGGCTTCCGTGGGAGGAGGCTGAATTTGAATAGAAAACAAATGACGTAGCTCGCACCAAGGAGCAGGGAGAGGCGTGTTCTCCTCCCCAGAAACATGAGCCTCGGGTTTATTGCCTGTCAGGTGATGTCAGCGTTTTGTGGGCGCAGTGACTCTGTAAGAGCTTCAGATTCCCAGAATCATCCATTCTCATAAAGATTGAGATAAGAGCTGCTGAGGCACTGCCATTTGTTCTTCTGTTCTTCTTATCTTTCCAGCGAGGTGGAGGCTTCATAAATGGATGTGGCACACGAGAGGCTGATGTTGAGCCTGGGGTTCCTCTGGCCATTAGGACAGAACAGAACTGGAAGGGGTAGAGCTGGAGTTTGGCATCTTTTCCCTGTCCTGGAGCCACCACAAACCTGTTCTCCACTCGTTGTAGCTTCCACCAGGGAAGGGTCTGTAAAGCCAGTGTGACCAGCTGCTGTGAGAAAGAATTTCATGTTCACACATAAACTTCTCCCAGCTCACGGATAACTTCAGGTGGATAAAGCCACCTTGGATAATACAGGATTTTTAGGGCTGAAAGCTGCAGAGCTGATGGAAAGGCATTTCTGTCTCCTCCTCAAGCCCTGTGCCAAGTGCAGGAATCAAGGGAAATCCTCCTGCTGTACTTCCACTGCTCATCTCTGCCACTTCTGCCACCCTCCAGGTCTAAATTTGTCCCACATCTAATGGTGTTAAAAGGGGTTATTTGCTGTGGGGACAGAAAGGGAGGATGTAACACCAAAAGGAACTGGAAACGGTCCAAAATAAAGTGAGGTTTCTGTTATCAAAAACCACAATTCCTGCATTCCTGGACTATGGAGTAACTCAGTGTGGGGACCCAAGAGTGACCCTTCACGAGAGCACATCAAAAAGTAAAGAAACTTGTAAGGAAAGCAAGGCACAAAGAAATTCCAGTGGATATTACACTGCACGTGCTCCAGCTGAGTCCCTTTGTTACTCTTGTTCCTTTTTCTGTGCTTTTTTTAGTCTGAGCTTCCAAGGTGTTCATAACCAATGGTGGTGTTTAAACCATAACTGTTCAAAAATCCCCCCGTGTGGGTAAATCCAGAGCTGCTTATTCATTCTGTGCCCTGCAGTTTGTGACAATGTTTGCAAAATGACACGGTTCCCTCATGTGATGGAGGGAGGTGACGAGTGTGTAACAGCGGGCAGTGAAAACACAGCATTACTCACAGGGGAGAAGAACACTTGGCTCTTTGGGACATGAAAACCTCTAGGCTGTGGAAAAAGCCAAACTTTGGCCCAGGGTGTTGTTTCCAGGAGCACACACAGGGCTGGGTGAGTCACCTTTCTGCCACTCGAGTGGGACAGGGTGTGAGATCCAGGAGAGGGATCTGATGATCCATTTCTTTGTCCCTGAAATGCCTTGTCATGACCACTCCTGACCCTCCCACGTTGCTCATGGGCCACTTGATAAAACTCAGGGCTCAGCTGATGTCATGGCCCTGCTGTGAAACCTCCAGGTGAGCCCAGGTTCGTGCTGTCCTCTGAAGTGCTGGACAAAATGTTTCTTGGTGGGGATGGATGAGGAGTGAGGTCACACAGCAGCATTGGCTCAGACGAATTTGCCCAAACATGGGACGTTTCTCCTGAGGGGTGGCCACATGTGTGGACAGATGCCCTGTGGCTCTTGGAGCCTGTCTCCAGCTGTGATTTCACCTTGGCTGCTGCTCAAAATCCAGAGCTCTGTTTAGAGAGAGGCCCAGCCCAAGGGATGCTCTCATGAACACACTTCTGAGAGAGGGTTTCTTACAGCTGCTGTGCTGTAAAGAACTCCATTCCCATTAAAATCCCAGAAAAGCCACCCATAAAAGGATGAGGGGAGCCCTAAAATGGAAATGGTTGAAAACTGGGGGAGACTTTGAGTGTGGCATCTCCTGGAGGGCACGAGCAGCCAGAGAGCCCCATGATGATCCCAGCCTCACCTGGATGGTCCTAACCTCACCCAGATCATCCCAGCCTCACCTGGATCATCCCAGCCTCACCTGGATGGTCCTAACCTCACCCAGATCATCCCAGCCTCACCTGGATCATCCCAGCCTCACCTGGATGGTCCCAGCCCCACCTGGAGGAGGACCTGGTTCTGGTGATGCTGGCAGTGAGAGAGGAAAGGCAAGAGATGCTCTCTGAGTTTAAAACTGATCTCACCACTGAGAAGCACAGTGTCTCACGTGGAAATTGAGGACAAGAGTCCAAGTGTTTTCCCAAGGCCTGACACAGTTATTTCCTTATGTTTTTATATATCTTACAGCCATCTCTGAGAATGCTCTCGTGTAATCAGGTCAATCAATAATTAACACTGCCATCCCCCAGTTAATGGGTTGTCACAACCATAAGCAGGCTGGAGAAAAAACAAATTCGAATTGAANCCACCTGGAGGAGGACCTGGTTCTGGTGATGCTGGCAGTGAGAGAGGAAAGGCAAGAGATGCTCTCTGAGTTTAAAACTGATCTCACCACTGAGAAGCACAGTGTCTCACGTGGAAATTGAGGACAAGAGTCCAAGTGTTTTCCCAAGGCCTGACACAGTTATTTCCTTATGTTTTTATATATCTTACAGCCATCTCTGAGAATGCTCTCGTGTAATCAGGTCAATCAATAATTAACACTGCCATCCCCCAGTTAATGGGTTGTCACAACCATAAGCAGGCTGGAGAAAAAACAAATTCGAATTGAATAACTGAATAAAATAAGGGAATTCTCTTTTTTTCGCCAAAGGGAAAAAAAAAGTGTTATACTGGATATGTTTGAGCACATTTATTCCAACACAGCCCCTGACTTGAACACACAGGATTTCAAAATATGTGTGAAATTTGAGCCAGGGGCTGAACTTCTCAATTTGACCTCTGATCAATTTAATAATTCAAGGCATTTTTTCCCTCTTTTTTTCCTGTCTGCCCAGTTCAGGGTTAGCTCACGTGCCATGCTCACCAGTGGGATGTGCCTCATCGATCAGCAATCACTTTTGTTTCTTCTTTGTTTTATTTTTCTTGAAAAAGAGGAACAAGAAGTGAAAATAGCTGAAGGAGTGGGGCACATTCTCAAATGGTAAATACAAGAGGAGCATGAATCATCCCCTTATAGAAATGACGAGAAAGGATGAAAAAGGTAACGGTTTGGGAGAAGCAAGTTATGTTCTACATGGCTGATTCAGCTCTCTGGAGTGAAAATGAATCATCAGAATATTTAAATCATATTACCAGTATTAACACACACAAAACCCCCAAGCTCAGGAAACCTTTGTTATGAAACAAATTCGATAGCAGGCAACAGAAGAACAAAGGAGCGCTTGCTAAAACCCCGCGCTCAGTCCTGCTGCGAGCCCCAGCCCACAGAACCTCGGAAAAACAGAGCTTGCTGCAATTGCCATCACAATGCCCCACTTAAAGCAGAGCTCTGAGGAGCCTCACAGCCCCAAAGCCTTCAGAAAAAACCAGGCAGACTCTCCTGTGCCTTCCAGAGCTTTTACAGTGGGGCAGTGACACGAAGTTTCTGAAATGAAGGAATTACCCAGTGGGGAGTGAGTTCTGAGGGGTAATTACTCCTGAGGAAGGAGTCATTGCTCCTGAGCAGCACACCGTGAGTGGATGATACAGACAGCAGCTCCCAGACCTGAGCAGGAGCTTTGACACCCGAGCTTTTCTTATCTCACTGAACCCCAGCCCAAGTTACAGCGTTAATGAAGCTGTAACACATCAGATTTCAGGCAGGCTCCAGGTGGAGATAACAGAAAGGTCAAAGGATGGTTTTAAATCCCCTTATTTTCCTCCCACCAGGCTGGCTCAGCTTAGCTTGGCTGGGACAAAAAGTGACCCATGTGTCTGGGGATGTTTTCTTTGCATAGGAAACAGCCAGTACCAGGATATATCACAGCAGAGGCAGCAAAGCAAACCACAGGACTCCTTTACATAATGATTGGCAAAGGTTTTCTAGTGAGATATCTTGTTCAGAAAAAAGTACATTTGTGTATTCCGTAAATGTTTGTCACATTTGTATTTCTCAATACCAAAAGAAACGTGTCTGTTCAATAGCTGGAATCCTCAGAGGGAACAAGATGAGGTAGAAATCCATCTCCAACTGATTTCTGGTTTGTTTTTTAGTCTAAATCTTGTAGCTTCTTTCTCAAATCTCCAATTTTATCTTTCAACACTGGCACTAAGGAACAAAAGCTTTCATTCTCTGCCAGCGAGCAAGAACCCTAATGAAGATTAGGCAAAAAATCCTGAGCAGCTATTTTTAACAAAAAACTTTTTACTGAAGGAATGTATATTCCTGAAGCAAACAGGGACAGGAAAGGCAGAAAGGGAGACTGACAGGCAGGGAGACAAACTCTGCTCCACAGAGAAGCCTCTGAAACATCTGGAATGTTGCAGTGAAAGGTTATTTACCAGGAACGTCAGCCAGGCCCAGTGCAGATGGTTCTCATTAGTCTGAGATCAAGAGACCAGCAAGGCTAAAAATATGTGTTTGCTTTTTTAGAAACTGGACTTGGTTTTCTGTGCTTCAAAAATAATAATCACCCTTACGCAACTCCTGTAACTTAGAAGTATTTTCTTGGAATATTGTTTGGCATGCTGGTTGGGATGCAGCCTCTGCCATTGCTATTACTCACACAGCCCTTCCCCCTGAGGGTTTGGTGATGTATCTTTTACTTAGAAACAGGAGGATGGCACATTACGCCGAGAAACGATGACTTTTGCTTATAAAGTGACAAAATATCTGAATTTCTGCTCTGGGCCAGGCTCTTGCCTGGAGTAAATGTGTGCAGCTTCCCTGGAATCCAGTGGAATATTGGATGGAGTCACTGTGGGGGCCAGAGAGCCACTGGCAACAGCACATTCCATGGCAAGCACTGCACCTGGGACAGGTTGGGAGTGCTTGTGGTTTTCTTGGGAATCTGTTTGGAAATAGTTGGTTAGAATCAATGGGAAAACATTGGGTTACATCAGGCAGGAGCTCAGTGAGAAGGAGAGCGGGCAATTCCAAGGAGAGATGAGAGGTTCTGATTTCTGCTGACATGGTTTATGAGGCCACCTCCCCAGAAATGCACCTGCCCTGCAGGCACTGGGGACTTCAGTGAGATAAGCAGCTCCTGCATTACCCATCACAACACATTTTGTGTGGAAAGCTCTGACTGTCAGCCAGCAGAGCACGGGGAGAGGGAAATGTCAGAGGTTCTCAATGGGCTTTTGCAGCTTCCATTCAGATTTTGAAACCATGGGAAAAGAAGGGAGAGGAAAAGAAGGGAAGGGGAAATGTGAATGTGGTCTAATGAACAATTCTCATCTAAAAGATTGGAGCTCTCAGTGGAAATACCAAAGAAAATTGTTCACATCTTTCTGATACAGCCAAATTGAAAAAACAGGTTTTGGAAGAATGCATTTGATAAAATGGTTCCCAGTGCTGTGGGATGTGCAGTGGTGACCAATCCAAAGCAGAAGAAAGGCACAGGGCCTACTGGAACCTGTTACTAAATCCAGTGTTTTGCTTGGGAAATAGAATTTGGGATGACACAGACTTAAATTTTAAGCCTGGGTACAGCAAGGTAGTGTGACCACCAGCAGAAAGCTGATCAGATGACAGATGAGTGCACTCTGTCACTTCACTTTGAATCACTTCCTTTTTTTTCGTTTGTTTTCTTGCGGTCTGTACTGCCAGAAAAAATAATATTGTGAAGGGGAAAAGTGTGATCACTGCTTCTCTCATGGGATTTCAGTTTGTGAAGGATGATTTCTCAGAGAGGCTGGCTGCAGTGGGAAATGCTGTGAGGTCTGTCCTCCTGGACAGGAGATGTACAAAAATGACTTTGTAGGATTTTATTAGAGTTTTTGGGGTTTGGCCTTTTTTCTGAGCAGGGCAGTAGAAAAAGCACCCCTGGTTTCTTTCTGTCAGTGAAGAACAATTCAAGCAGGCTGCAAGGAGAGCAGGGAACTCTCTTGCCTCCTTTGGAAAACAGGGACAAAAAGCAATGGATAGAAACTGATACACCTGAACATGAGGAAGAATTTCTTCCTGTGCAGTGCCCAGCCCTGAACAGAGAGCAGAGAGAGGATGGAGTCTCCCTCACTGGGGATATTCCAGAATTTTCTGGATGCAATCCTGTGCCCTGTGCCCTGGGATGGCCCTGCTGGAGCAGGGAGGAGGCACCAGTGACCCTCTGTGGGCCCTTCCAGGCTGGGATTTCTGTGGAATACCAGAGGCAGCCTCAGCAGGCAGAGCAGGGGGAATGAGCCCTGCCCAGGCTGATCTCCTGGGAGAGGGAGCACTGGAGTGTGAGGCATGTCTTCTGTCACCTCCCAGCAGCATCAAACTCACCTCAGGACAAGAACAGAAGCAGATGCAAAACAGGTGAAAGTCAGAGCTGGCAGGAGCGTGATCAGAATGAGTAAACAACCCCTCAAGTATTCAGTGACAAATTCCACTCTCATACACAGAACTTTTTTTTTTTCTGAGCCCAGCACTGAGCATTTCTTGAAATAACATCAGCCCCCTGTCCAGGGCTGTGCTCTGCTCAGCAGGGCTGTCAGCTTGGCAAGTGGGCGACCTTCTGTGTAATGTATAATTCAAGTATCCAATACACAAATGATTGCAGCAGAGGCAGAGAACATGCAAATTATGTCCCACATCCTGCTGTTAGTCATCCTCGGGGGGGAACTCACCCCTCCAGAGCCAGGATCCCAGAACACACTGTATGTTTGTTAATCCTCACTTTTTTAAGTGTTCCAACAGCAGCAGCAACCTCCCAGCCCTCCTCTTGAAAATGACTGTAACCTAAAACTCCTGGAGTAAAAGACTCAGTCCTTTCCCCAAAAATAGCAAATGAATTATCCATATTTCCTTTTACTGCTGCAGACCAGTTAGAGGTATTAATTTAAAAAATGGTAGCAAATTACACGGAATCTTTCATCAGAGGGGATCAAAGCACTTTGCATATTAATTACATTTCAGAATAAGTCTCTGAGCTAAGCCTTATTACAGGAGATAGTGAGTTCTAGGGATTCATCTGGGTGAGAGGAAATCAGGACACCTGGGATTTACTGCCTGTGACGTGCTGCCTAACCTTCCCTCAGATCCTCTGTGCCTCAGTTTCTCTGTCTGTAGGAGAAGATTGGTTATATTTAACTTTGTTTTCAAAGGCTGGGAAAGAAAATCCTCTGGCACAAGTGATGTCTGAGAGTTTACGTGGCAATTACAGCACCAGAGCAGTTCCATGCAGGAAGGGAGGTGGAATGACAGATGAACCCAGTGGAGTCCTAAAGCTGCTCTGTCTGCCAGGAAATTTCCCACTGGGGCTTCCTTGGAGGTGCCAGGATCACTCCTTTCCCCTTCCTCTGTCAAATACCCTGAAGGCACCACAGGGACCACCCGAGCAGCCCTCACACTCACAGCCCTGAGCATCTCCTGGGCTTGGGAAGCTGCCACTTTCACTGTGACTTTCTAGGAGATAACCTTCTGTTTCTACCTGACAGCTCAGAGCAGCCTAAAGATGAGATCATCCAGGTTTTCAGGGGCTGTCAACAGGAAATGGGTAGCAAAGCTCCTCTAAAATTTCTAATTTCAATTGAGAGGGATCTACAGGCTTCATGCTTGTTGCTCTGCTTGTGCTCCGTGTGCTTGAGAAACCTTTCTAGAAGAGGGACAAATCCTGCTCATTTCTTAGTGGATCTTCGACAAAATAATTCATGAGGATGAATCCAGAGTCACGTTCTAGCAATAATGACATGAAAAATCATCTCATTTTACAACACTGATAATCAGTGGCTTGCAAAAAAAGAATCAAGAGCAAATACCTTGAACAAAGGTTATTTTCCTTTGTACATAGTTTAAATAGGTCATGTGGAATGGTAGATGTGACTAAACCTGAGTGGCTGCAGCTCAGACCAAAGATAAAATGATGAGAATCAGCAACAATAAACCAGCCCAAGAGTGAGAGGATGGGCCAGGCAGCATTTGGTTCCTCGTTATCAAACATGTCAAGAAAAATCAAAACAAACATTTAGCCCAACCTTGGGTGAGTACAGGATTAGATAGGAGAGTGCAGAAGGTTATTGTGATCCCAAATCATGGCAAATACCAACTTCCTTTTGGACTTTAGCAGAAAAATTGTTTTTGAGTGTTGCCTGTGTGCCCTGAGAGGTGCTGGACTCTGTTTGCTCTCACACAATGTCCACGTGTGGGGGGAGACCTGTCCTGCTACTGCCAAAGCCTGTTTATCTTGCTTAATCATTTACTGGAATTCAATTTGGTGCTGCCTGCAGTGGGAAAGGAGGGGATCCTGTGGACAAGCCAGAGCACTGGGATGGGGTTTGTCCCCTTAGAAAAGCACTGGGATGGGGTTTGTTCTCTTAGAAAGGCACTGGGATGGGTTTGCTCTCTTAGAAAGGAGCTGGGATGGGGTTTGTTTTCTTAGAAAGGAGCTGGGATGGGGTTTGCTCTCTTAGAAAGGAGCTGGGATGGGGTTTGTTTTCTTAGAAAGGAGCTGGGATGGGGTTTTTTCCCTTAGAAAGGAGCTGGGATGGGGTTTGTTCTCTTAGAAAAACACTGGGATGGGGTTTGTTTTCTTAGAAAGGAACTGGGATGGGTTTGTTCTCTTAGAAAGGAACTGGGATGGGTTTATTTCCTTAGAAAGGAGCTGGGATAGGTTTGTTCCCTCAGAAGGCAGAATGGCCTGTACAGCACCCGGGAGGAAGGGGAGCACAGCAGGTCCCATTTTCCTGGGAAGAACAGAGCCAGTGGAAGCTGAGGGACAGGAAGGAGAGTGTTCTGGGGTGAGCCCAGACCTTTTGCAACCAATCCAGTGCTCCCCACGGGGCTGCCCTTCCTCTTTTCTCCGTGGCACTGCCAGCAACAGGAAAGCCACCAACGTCACCGTGGATGTGCTCCCGTCCCCTCAGCACTTGGCACAGAGCCCCCTCCCCAGTGGTGCACGGCTGGGGCAGGTGATTTCTGCAAACTCCACAAAGAAGCCTTTGGCAAAGTGNTGGACAAGCCAGAGCACTGGGATGGGGTTTGTCCCCTTAGAAAAGCACTGGGATGGGGTTTGTTCTCTTAGAAAGGCACTGGGATGGGTTTGCTCTCTTAGAAAGGAGCTGGGATGGGGTTTGTTTTCTTAGAAAGGAACTGGGATGGGTTTATTTCCTTAGAAAGGAGCTGGGATGGGTTTGTTCCCTCAGAAGGCAGAATGGCCTGTACAGCACCCGGGAGGAAGGGGAGCACAGCAGGTCCCATTTTCCTGGGAAGAACAGAGCCAGTGGAAGCTGAGGGACAGGAAGGAGAGTGTTCTGGGGTGAGCCCAGACCTTTTGCAACCAATCCAGTGCTCCCCACGGGGCTGCCCTTCCTCTTTTCTCCGTGGCACTGCCAGCAACAGGAAAGCCACCAACGTCACCGTGGATGTGCTCCCGTCCCCTCAGCACTTGGCACAGAGCCCCCTCCCCAGTGGTGCACGGCTGGGGCAGGTGATTTCTGCAAACTCCACAAAGAAGCCTTTGGCAAAGTGCTCTGGCAGAGTCCCAGTCCCCACTGCAAACAAACAGATGCACTCACTGACCCCCACCTCTTCCCTGTGCCCCCCTTGGCTCATCCCCATGCAAACAAAGCACAGCAGGAGCAGAAAAGGAAAAACCTGGGGGTTCCTGGGCTGCCACTGCCACCAGTGTCAGCACTTGACAGAGCTGCTCTGAGATTTGGCTTGCTAATGTCTGAGGAGTTGAGATGAGAACGATTATGGAAATGAGAGACAGAAGTCTGGGACAAATGCTGCTGGATTGCTTCTTATGGGGCATGTTCTCATCTGCAGTCCTTTGTAATTGCAAAAAATGGTGCCTTGCAGATACCTTGAAGGGACTGGAGACAGACAGATGCATCTCCTCATCAGGAAGTCTGTCTTGATAGGCAGCCAAGATCCGAGGGGAGCGTGCATTATTTGCTATTATCATCATCATCACCATCCCTAACCTCATTTCCCTGGAGATTTGACTCCAGTGGAAATGCATGAAGGGCTCTCCTGGGGTTTACACTGTTTTTGTCAACCATGCTGCCACACAAGTCCTTCCCATGGAACGCTGTGCCTCAGGAATGGCTCACACACTGCCCAAAGCCCCCTGAACGCTGCTGGTTTTTATTGCAAGCTGCACTTGAAAGCCATAAGAGAGCAAAAAACTGGGAGTGCTGTGAAACACCTGCAGAGGCTGCCTGGCTTTCCTCAGACACCAGCTCCAGTGGGGGAAAGCGGGACAGCAGAAAATCAGTAGCAACGAGCAGAAGTTGTGTTTGTGCCAAAACAGAACAATGAACCCTGAGCTCTTTTTGCATATTGCATGTGCAGGAACATGATGTCAACAACTCCGTGCTGCAACAGGAAACAGAAGATAAGGCTTGGTGAAGCTTCAGCTCTTCTGAGAACTGACCTGCCACTGTTTTCGTTTATGTTGTGCTTTACCAAGCCGAGGTTACCAACACAAATAATCTTTTTTGGCAACTTCAGCCTTACTTTTATTTCCCAAACAGTTTTAGGTGATTGCCAGTACATCTTTTATTTCTAAATACTTGCCTAATTTTGAGAAAGATGTGTGTATACAAATGCTGCTCCATCTGCAGTTTGGGTTGTACAGCCACAGCGTGGAACTTCTTGACTGGATGACAAAGAGGAATAAAAAACAAAATGAAAAATGATGTGCTAGTCATAATTACCAGGCATTCCAGAATATATTTCTGGAGAAGTTATTTGTCCTAAAGATTCATATGCCTGCTTTATAATTGCCAGATGACTATGCAAATATTAGCAGTGACATGGCAACAAATGATATCCCCCCACGTATGGAAATGAAGCGAAATCTAAATTTACGAACCACTCATTTTCATTATTCATCTAAGCCTAATCACAAGCACTGGGAAATGTCACTGTAAAATCCGGTGAGGGTTTTTTTTTCCTGAACTGAAAATCAGAGGGCTGTTTCTTTACTCTGACAGCTCACTGAATTTAGCACCCGCTGCCTCTGGTGTGCTCTCAGCCACGGCAGCTGAAATTCATCTGAGTTTGTGGGGCACTGATGCCTGAGAGCACAGAGAGTGATGCTCCACGAGGAAAACTGCTCCTGAAGGGAACAGGAGCCGGCACAATGGAGCCACTGATTAAGGAGAACAATCCTGGAGGATTTCCTATTATGCCGAGCTTCAGGAGGAAACAGCGAAGCAACGCAAAGGAAATGAGTGCGTTTGCTCAAAATGAAAAGGTCAGCCAGCCCCAACTTTTCAGCTTTGATATACACATACCATTCCAACTCCCATTTTTATCGCAGATTATAGCTTCCCAAGGCCCTCAGGAAGTTGACAGAGAGATTGTGAGGTTATTGGGTGGTGTGAGAACGGAACTACCTATGATTTACAAACTTGTCATTGCAGCACAGCCGCTTCTGTGCCACGAAGAACAAAGCAACCACCCAACAGCATCCCTTTTGCACCCTCATCACACAGCTTGAAATAACAGCTGCAGTCAGCAGCAGAGAGATTCAGACTTCCCCCTTAAAACCCTCTGCAAAGGGAGTTTAACAGAATGCAACATGGACAGGCAAAAGCTGGTGAGCTGCAAATCTACAGATTCTCCCAGCTCTCCTTCACATGGACATTGCTCAGAGTTAAACAGCAGTGACTGTAAATACAGCAAAATCTTTGATGCAAAATATTGTTACATTTGGAAAAAAACCCATACAGGACTCCTGGGTTCCATCCACAATAATCCCATTGCCTCCCTATCACAGCTTAATCTCCCCTAAATTTAATTCCTTTATTTATAAAATAGAAACAATAATATTTAACTTTCTGTCGTGGGCCATTGTGAAGTGGTGAATCTTCACTGCTTGTCTGAAGGAAAACCAAATTATTACTGCCTGAACAAATGGACTTATTTCTATTAATGCAATAAAGGCAATGGGATTCATATTATTTCAGTTATGCCTCAGCTTCATCAGCTTTTGTACAGCTTTGAAAACCAACTCTCAACTCTTTATGTCTGTTGAAAACAGATGCTGAACTTGCTGATGTAGGTGTAAAAGAGTTTTATGGGATTTTAGCTAAGGAAGGACACAGCACACAGAGTGAAACCGTGGCACTGCTGAGGTTAATGGGAACACTCACAGCATATAATACAAACCAGCTCCTTGTACAGCATCTTTTGTATCTCAAGAGCCTCACTGAGACATAACTAAAATACCAAATCTAAAAGGCTTCCAAACACTACCTCAAGACGAGACTGGTAGAACAAAATTTCAGCCCATGTTACTTGAATGTATAATGAAAAATCCATTAGTGACTCACTTTTCCTAAGGATAGAAGGCAGCATCCTTATGAGTCAGCTTTCTGCTGAGAAAAAACTCCTGCCTTCAATGGAGCAGGAGCCACGCCATTGAAAAGAGCTCAATTATCAGCCATTACACTGTGGGACAGAGTGGGGAACAGGTAATGAAAAGAGCAAAAACACACGAAGGACTTAGCTCATGGAGGACCTCTCAGCATTATAAGAGTGACCTTTAAATTCAGTGAGAAATGAGAGTTGCATCAATCCATCACCTGCCTGGGAAATTGACTGCAGACCTCTCTGGAAGTCAAAGCACACATGGGTGCTGTGGCTGCACTGCTAACAAGGGTAGGGTTAAAATAGGTAGGTGTCTGAATCAATTAAGGGGAAAAAATGAAAAAAGGGTAATTAAATGTACTGAGCATGATCAAATTTGGATGACCGTAAGGGATGAGAAAACTTTTGTAGAGTGTGACAGATAACATCTACAGATAAAGAAACAATCATATATAAGAGGAAACGTGTTGATTACTGGCAAAAAAAAGTTATAAGGGTTCTGAAATGATGTAAAGAAAGTTTCTTGCATCTCTTTTAGAGTAAATGAAGGGAGTCACTTCTGTGAGCCCTGCACTAGCAAGGTACGTTTTATTTTTCATCTCTCACTTCAGCTCCTAAGTCCTTACTCAAGCAAAACTCCCACTGGAGTCAATTAAATCTTCCTTCTGATTTGAAACAACATAACCAATGCAAGAGAAAGCCTTTCAGGCTTGTCAGCTTTTTCACACCTCTTGGCTGCCTGCAGTCATCTGCAGCAGTGCTGTGTCCACATGAATCACAGCACCTCAGAACCACACAGCCACGGAGGCCAGCCTTTTGGAGGCTGGCATTCTCCCTCAGATTCGTTCTACACTAGATTAATTCCACTGTCTTGAGTAAACTTCAACGTGATTTTTGTGGGGGTGAGTCAGAGAGTTTGGTCCTCCACCTGAAATAATATTATCTGTGGCTTTGGACAGACACGATTCCACTGCGCTGCTTTTTCACGCTTCCACTCCTCCCCCTCAGTGCTCCTGCCTGGGATGTGCTGCCCACACAAGGCCACCAGGACAGGGACTGCAGCATCGTGCCACTCAGCAGCAGGACCTTTCTTTATTTATTCCCCAATAAGTTTCTCAGCTGTGTCACAGATGACCCATAAATCTTACTACAACTGACTGATTTCACAGCAAGTGAACTCTCTGCCAAAATTCTTTACTTCCCCCTTCTCTGGCTCCCCTCCAGCATTTACCATCAGTGGCTCAATCACTTTTGCAATTAACAGCAAAAGGCAACAGCAAATTTTCTCCAGGCACTGCTGCTGGGAAGGAACTTTCCCTTCCAGGGGGTCACTTTCAGCTTCCCACCAGTTTTGACCAATTATTGCCCTCTCTGGGGCAACCACAGCCACCTTACCCCATTTCCCTGCCCCGCCTCAGCGGGGACACGGGAACACAATGTCACTTACGTGAACTTTACGTGGCCCCACGGGCACCAGGGGAACACCAGAGGTTCCTCATTTACATAAAGCAGCTCCAGCCATGACTCATCTCTGTCTTGTCACTGTGACGAGGCTCCTGATGGCGAGGGGACGGCTGCGTCCTCCGTCACTCCGATGTCCCCAACGTCCAGGCTCTTGCAGAGCCTGCAAGTGGGGAAATAGCAAAATGTAAAATGTGCCCAGGAAATTTCCCTGCAGCGTGGGAAAGCTGAGCTTCCCCTACTTCATCTCCTCCATCTCATCTGTAAGGCTTTGCTGGCTGTAGCTTGGTGTCCACCAAGTGTCCATCAAATCTCTGTCCTCCTGGAGAAAGGTCTTGTGTGAATTAAAACCATGGTTTACATCATTTCCCATCCATCAACCAAGGCCAGAGGACTGCTTAGAAGATTGGAAGAGGGCTGAGGGATGTTGTCCTGCACCATAAACCAGTGGTTACTCAACTGAGAACATCCTGCTCCATGTCAGGAACAAGTCCACAGCACTGGGATTGGCTATCTGTCTGCTGTGAGTCCCCTGAACAAGAGTGGGTTTCAATCTCTTTAAGCTTTTAAGTTTTAGGCTTAAGGAGTTAATCTTTGTGGACAGCCTATGTCCTCCATGGAATGAGGTTACTGCTCTGATTTACCTCTGGAGGAGACCTTTTCCTGCACATAGGCTTGAGAGGGAATCCAGGAAAATCAGTTTCATTAGGCCAATGTTAGCCTCAGTGACTGCCTCTGCAGTGAAGTTTTCTTCTTCCTGAGGCTGTTCACACCATTGTCACCAGCAAAAAACATCCACTGATATGGAAAAAGGACATCAGGGAAATTCCATTGAAATAAGTAGAATTGGAAAGTTTTCTTTTTTTTTTAATAGGGTTGTTCCCACGATGATTTCAGGGAAGAGAGTGAGTGAGTAAGAAGATGAGGAAGGGGCAGGGAAATACCAAACACTTTCAGTGTACGCCCTCAAACAGTGAAAGAAATTTGAAATCAGTAGAATGGAAACATTTGGGATGAAGAATGGAAGAAAGTGAAACACAAAGGATGAGAAACTAAGTGCTGGAAAAGTCATGATGAGCAGGACAGTCATTTTTACGTGTTTGTTATACCCATACAACGAAGCCAACCAAAACAGAAAGGGCTAAATATTGTTCCAAATATTCTAGGGTTTATTGCCTAGAGCTCAGAACTGGGATAACCAAAATCTGTGTACAGATTTCAGAGTTAGCACAGGCCAAAGAATTTCCCTGGGCATCATAACTTTGGCAACCAATATTGCAGAATGATAAAACAGGAACTTCAAGAGAACACGATAGAGATGTTTTCTAGACCATCTTCCTCCCAGAACCTCATCCAGTGCCCGCAGATTGCATGCCAGGCAATCACAATCTGCCCAAAATCTGACATGTTCCCCTTAGTGGCCTCTGACACCAGAAATGAAAGGTACAGACATATTTACACCATAGGATGCACTGGAGCCAAGGTGCATTAGCATATGGCAGCTAAGATGAATGTTTGGAAGTAGCCCAGTCTCTGAGTCAGACTGATCCTTTCCATTCATAAACTTTAAAGTGCCAGGAAAAAAGCGAAAAAGTCCAATTAAAATAAATCCTGGCTAACTCCACTGCAGGCTTATCATCACAGCGTGAGGAGGACAGGATTTTGTTCTTTCTTCTGTGAGAAGCTTGAGTAAGAAACCATGAAGTGGCCTCAGCAGAGACAGGGTGAAAGGAGTGTTCTTTGGTGAGGGAGAAGTCTGGAGACTGCTGGGCCTGTCTTCCTCTGAGCTCTGGAGGAGTTTTCTGGAAGGGTTTATTTGTTGCTTTGGTGTAGTGATTTCTGATTTTGCAAGCCATCATTTGAAAGGAGCCTTTCACTTCATTTCTGACCATTCAGCTCCCCCAGGTACATCTCCTCTTAGCTTCTGCCTTAAGCTGGATTCATCCTCACCTCCAAGGTGAGGATAATGTGTGCCTACATGTGTGGTCTGTTTGTTCCCAGTTCCCTTCTGCTGGGAATTCCCTTCTCCAGCAGTTTCTCTCTCCATTTATTCATACCTTTCCACTCTCCCTTGCATGCTCTGTGTCTTGCAGCACTCTCCTCACCCCCATCTCAAGCCAACACCTTGAGACATTTTGGAGTCTCTTTTTGGCCAGGTGGTGATTGCTGGAGCTGGCACCAAGGATGGATTGGGTCACAGGGCATCTGGAATTGACCACCAAAACTAACCCCACTCCGAATCTGAGGCCAGGTACTGTTTACAAGGATGTGTCGTGACAGGACAAGGGGGAATGGCCTCAAACTGAAAGAAAGCAGGTTTAGATGGGATATTGGGAAGAAATTCTTCCCTGTGAGGGTGGGCAGGCCCTGGCACAGGGTGCCCAGAGCAGCTGTGGCTGCCCCTGGATCTCTGGAAGTGCCCAAGGCCAGGCTGGACGGGGCTTGGAGCAGCCTGGGACAGTGGAAGATGTCCCTGCAGATGAAACAAGGCCAGAGATAATGATTTCTGCCTTAATTCATTCGAGGGTTAATAAAACATCTTTATAAAATATTTTTCTTTGGCCACACCCTGATTTCTGCAACAGATTCTTTAGCACTGACAAAACCTCCCCAATCCACTGACCATCACAGCAGTGCCAAGAGACCAAGTGAGAACAAGGAAAACACAGGTCTCATTTGCAGCAGAGACCACAATTAAAAATCCATATCCTTACTATGAAAAAGATGAAAAAAAAAAAGGTATGTATTTCTTGTCTGTAATGTCCCATTGGGCTTACTCAGCTAGACAATATCTAGAGGAAATCACTGAGAACGCTGATAAGGCAGCACAGAGGATATGCCAAAAGCAAGTCAGGGAAGTGCAATTCAACATCTCACGCACAGGGCTGGCTCCAGAGGGTCAGAGGATGGGAGAGAACCCACTAAGCTGCAGTAGCAGGACTGGCTGCCCACAGCAGGAGTTGGCAAATCTTCCAAGGAAACTTCCAGAGCCTTGTTTGAGAAATTCCTCCTTGTCAAGTTGTTGTTTGGGTTCACTTCTTTACTGCCTGAGGGCCTTTGTGATGGCCTAGAGCTGCTGAATCCTCCCATATGTCACCCTGTTATTTTAAAAGTTTTAAAGTTCTTTTAAAATTCTTCCAAACCTTCTGATGTTTACATTTTTGTAATAGAGTTTCTCACACACTGTTCATATAAAAATAGATTGTTTTCATTCTTTTATGGAAGAGGAAAGAATTGATAGACTGCTAATCTAACCAGTGTAGTTAGAGAGGTAGTGATTTCATCCTCCAATCCATAGTCACCTTTGGAAATCTTTAAATACAAAGTCTCAAAATAAAGCTCACTTCTTTTTACTTTTTCCATCTCATTAAGTGCGTGTAGTTCATTTTGTGTCGTAGTGCCACATCCCATACTTGTTCTGCTGTAAAAGGCTGGTTTCCATGTATTGCTAGCCACAGGAGAGCTCGACAGAGACCTGACCTTGCACCTGGGTGCCTGAGCTAGCTTGCACAGCTCCCAGCTGGGAAGAAGCCACCCATTCAGAGAGGTCATTGTGGCACAGCATCCCCACCCCTGCTGAGCCTGAGTGCCCACTGCGAGCCTGCCCGTGCAGCAGCTCTGGGAGACATCCAAAACAGCACTCAGGCACCAAAGTGCAACTTGTGCAGACTGCTGGCGCCTGTGCTCGTGAGAGCAGCCCAGGAAAGCTCTGCCTGCCCTGCTCAGCTACGTCAGATGCTGTAAGTGCCCACAGCTCCTGAGGAACGCTTCCCGAGGCGCCGCAAGGTCTGGCGCCTTGTCGTGCCCCACTGCTCTGGGTGGGCTCAATTCCCTCAGCTGCTCCTCACCTCCTTGTCCAGAAATCAGGTGGGCCTTTTGTCAGGAAGACCTTCAAGACCCAATTTCCCAGGCACGATGTAGGCACCAGAAGGGAAGTCTCAGGAGTGCTTGTAGGTATTTAACATCAGTGAGTCAGGGACCCCTCCTCCAGTATCCAAGCACAGTCACTGTTTCCAAGGTAAAAGCCCTAATTCAACACCAGAAATTCTGCACTTCTGATTACACAGTGGCTCAGCCTTCAGAGGCTGGGCAGAGCACATTTTTCTCCCTTCCCTTCATGTGCTCAAGTTTCTCACACACTCTGTGTGAAAGGTCCACACCTGTCTGCCAGGGAAGGGCTCTCCAGTACTCGGTGAGTATTTAAAGCAGAGGGGTGGCTCATCTCCCAGGCATATTTTCACTGACAAGACTGATATAGATGTGGATGCCAAATGTGCCATCTAAGCCCAGAAGCAAACACTCTGTGTCCCTGTATGAGTTTCACAGTGAGGTATTCAGAGGTCCCCTGCTCCTGAGTATTTCCCACTGGCTGACATAGGAATCTCACTATCAGTGTACAGGCTAAGTACACTGACTCAAGTCCTTCAAGTCCTGGTCCTGAACTATTCCTCTCCAGTTTAAAGGGAATTTAAGGCATTTAACTCACTACAGAGCATTGAGAATCAGGTGTAATCCTCAACTCTCCTCTGCTGCTAATCCCAAATCTCCTTGAGATCTGGCTCTCTTAGTGTTCAAAGTCCTCTATCCAGGATTTCACCCTAGTTAACTGTTAACTTGCATCTCCCTTTGGCCATGACCTTTGGTCAGGTGTTTGCAGTCTCCTGAACCACACTGAACATTCACCACCACAGGAGTGCTGTACAAAGCATGAGGTAAGCCTGGGACAGGGGCTGCAACTTCCTTGTGGCATTCATTTTCATAGTGGAAAAAGAAATAAAATACAAAAATACAAAAAATGTTCTGCTCGCTGTGACTTTCCCATAGTAAATTCCTGGCACCCAAAATGTGCTAGGAAACAAAGGCTTGAAAACAGGCAGTTTGTATTAAAAGCAGGGTAAATTTTCTAGGGGCTTTAAATGTGGCAGATTCCCCTGAGCATTTGCCCACTGTCACAGGACAAGGGGGAGGCTATGTGGCTGTACAGATCCTCTTCTCCACACTCATGCACATCAGCTGTACCCATCCCTGTGACTGAAAAATAATCAGATTATTTCTTCTGCCTATTGAGCAGGAAGAAGAGAGGTGGTTGTTATGTGTTCTTAAGGAAAGAGTGTAGCTATTCAATAAAGAAGGAACTTACACAGTAAATTCAGTAGATATTAATTTATTCTATTGTGTATTTTTAAGTCTCGCAAAAATAGATGGACAGCATTACATGTGGTAATGACAAACAAACTACACTGCAACAAGACTTTAAGACAACATTTAAAGCTTGCTTTTTGTTCCCTGGAATTTGGGAAGTACTGCCAACACGTAGCTTATCCAAATCCTAAGAGGAAGGGCTGAACTTTCATTACTGATTATACTTAGCACAGCACTTGTATTTGAATTCTTCACCTCCACGCGCATCCTGTTCCTTCAGCGAGATTTCCTCAAGCGCTGTTATTTATATTTTGAAAACGCTTTATAACATTTTTTCTCTTCATTCTCTGCAATGTTTTTTCCTTTTCCTGAACGGCAGTTGTGCTCAGGGCTCCAGGCCACACCCTGCAGAACACAACACATAATCGGGGGCACCTGCCCTGCAGAGCAATGCGCTTACTGCGATTCCCAGCCCACCCCGCCACACCAGCGCTGCAAACTGAATAAAATCACCCGGGGAAATGGCCTGGGGTGGGCCCTGCCTCACAACATGCCAAACAAAAGCCACGGGGCAGCTTTTGGTTGTGTTTTTACACACCTCTGTGGCAGAAGGGGAATAAGTGAATAAGCACTGCACCTTCCCAAGAGTCACGGCACATTCCCCACTGATGAACGAAGCCCAGCTGACCCGAAGATGAGTGTGTGTACCCAGCTTTACCTTTGGCAAACAGTGCTGCTCATGACCCAGTCACAGCACCTACACTAAGCTCCCAATGCAAGAGCTGTGGCAGGAGCCAGAGGCTGAAACAAAACTCAGCCCTGTGTAAGGAATCACAAACAGAACAAAAAAGGAAATCGTATATATGAGTGCTACAGGATGTTAGGGAAGCCCAAACCGTGCTGGACAGGTAAGGATTGAGGTTGCACTTTTCTGGGAAAGAGAAAACTTTGAGAGTACAAAGTTGAGATAAGTAAAATTCAGAGAATCATGGAATATGCTGAGCTGGAAGGGATGATCCAAGTCCAGCTCCTGTCCCTGCACTGCCCCAAAATCCCACCCTGGCATCCCTGGAGCACTGTCCAAACCCTCCTGGAGCTCTGGCAGCCTCGGGGCTGTGCCCATTCCTGGGGAGCCTGGGCAGTGCCTGGGGAAGAAGCTTTCCCAAAATCCACCCCAACCCTCCCCTGACACAGCCCCAGCCCTTCCCTGGGTCCTGTCCCTGTCCCAGGGAGCAGAGATTGGAGCTGCCCCTCGGGAGGAAGTTCCAGGAGACCTCCACTCAGTCTCCTCAAGGCTGAATTATCAAGGATTAATATAAACTCTGTAAATTAACTTTATTAATGTGAAGTCAACATTTAAAAATAGCATATCAACTGGAGATTAAGAATATCCCAGAAACCTGGACATGAATCATTTTACCTGCAAAAACAAATTTATTAAATAAATAACCAAGAAGATTATTCAAATAAACCACTTTTTGGCCACTATTTTTTTCATAGGAAGGAGGTACCGGTTTTGTTGTTGTGAGACATTAGTCAGGAATTCAGATAGACTCATCCATGATCTTATTTATCTGTAACAAAGTGATCTGGAATGAGGAAAATGCTCTTTTTTGCAAGAATTATGAACATGAATTAGGACTGAAGAGATTTGTTTGCTAATTTAGAACTGAAGCTGATCTTACTCTGTAGTCTTAGGTGAGTCAATTCATCCTCCTGCTTTGGTTTCTTGGTTGTTAAAGAGGTCTGAAAACATTGGTGTACTGGTTTCAGAGTAGCAGTTTGGCTCGATGAACATTCCCAATGCAATTTGAAGAGAAATGATAGTTCTAAGTCTACTGTTGTCAGAAGAAGGTCGTTTTATTGCTCCCATGAAAAAGAAAGTTTAACTTTTCCATCAGTTGTCAGTATCAGTTCGCTCATTCCAGTTCTAATGGTGGGACGACCACCTCAAATGAACCCCTGGCTTTTGGTTCCCATTCTAACACACACCATGAGCTCAGCTGCCCCACCCAGCTGGACTGGGGACAAATTCCTGTTCTTATCTCCAGCTCGATGGAAGCCTTATGTAATTAAACAATATTGTGACGAGGGTCTTATCTCAGGGCATTAACTTCTTCTTCCCTTGGCAAGGATGTGAGCGAGCTGGACCCAGCTGCAAAGCTGCTCTGAGCCCACTGCTTTCTCCAGCTTGACCTTTTAATGGAAAATAAAATCAAATCCCCACAACGCGAGCTCTTGCTGCGCTGTGTTCTTGAGACTCGAGCCTGCAGGAGGAGAACTCTTCAAGGCCACCTTCAGATTTATCTACTGTACAAGTGAAGAGCTTTTGTAAACCCTTCAGCACTCTCTTGGCTCCTGAGAGAGCTGATGCCTCTGCACAGGACAGTTAATAACAGCTAATGATGTGAGGGCCTTGCCAGGAGCACTTGGTTGTGTAACCACCTCGTCAGGCACTGTTTGTTTTGGTTTTTTTCCACAACGATCTACGCCTGTGCAATGGCTTGACCTCATGAGAGATGAGAATTGTCTCATTAATTTCACTGGGCTGCTCAGTTTTGGAGAACAATGCGAAGTGCAGCAGGATTTTGTGGCTGATCTGTTAGCAATCTGCTGAATGTGCTTGCACAATAAAGTCAGATAATTTAGGTGTCTGAGATTAAAAAAACCCCAAAAAACCAATTAGGTATTTTTATCTATTCCCTGGGGGCTTCTGGGGAATAATGCTGTGTTATCTCATACTTGGGATTCCTCCAGTTCAGTTTTTCATATTCCCAGCATGAATTATTCTTTGAATGGAAATGGTATTGATTAACAGCTCTGACTCTTCAGTAGTTTTGCCCTGCTTGTTTTAATTTTAATTTCTTTTTTTTTTTTTAACCAGGGATGGGCCTAGTTTCTGTGTGAAGGGGAAAAAATGGAAAGATGTGCATCTCTAAGTAAAGAAATTATGACAGCAGGAGGAGGAGGAAGAAAGGTACAGAATCAATTAGAAATGCAGTATATTGCATACTCAGATTGCTGTCATTTCATTCTTTCTCTTGCCCTGCTTTTAGACTTAAAGGCAAGGAAAGTTGTATTTTGTTCCTGCAGCGCAGTCAAACCTGCACTGCATGCGAGTGACAACGATTCTGAACACAGCAGCAAAGCATCCCTGAGGGACACTGTGAGCTGGTGACAGAATTATGGGAAGGAAGGGATGGTGCATGGAGCAGGACAGGATTAGCCTTGTGCACTGCACTGAACCTGCAGGGATGCAGCCAGAAAAAGGCATGCAGGCAAAATGGAAAGACTGGGGAAATGCCTCATCTAACAAATGGGGAGCTTTTTCTAACTTTAATCCCTTGTCTCCAGTAAAATTGTGAAAAAAACCCAAGATTTCCAAGAGCAGGTGAAAGAGTTGTGCTGGCCCTTAAAGGAGCTTATCATAGAATCATGGAATGGTTTGGGTTGGAAGGGAGCTTAAAGCTCATCCAGTGCCATCCCTGCCATGGCAGGGACACCTTCCACTGTCCCAGGCTGCTCCAAGCCCCAGTGTCCAACCTGGCCTTGGGCACTGCCAGGGATCCAGGGGCAGCCCCAGCTGCTCTGGGCACCCTGTGCCAGGGCCTGCCCACCCTCACAGGGAACAATTCCTTCCTAATGTCTAAGCTAGACTGAAAAGGTGCCCAGGGATGGAGGGGTGGGTGCTCTTCCTTCCTTTGTGAGCATTTGGAGGTGTGAGACCTTCCCCTGTCTGTCACTGTGGCTGGCTCTGTCTGCAGACACAGCCTGTGCTGCAGCCCCTGACATGCACACGCTGGTATCAGTGTGTGCTGAGAGGGCAAAAGATGCTGGACAAAGCCTGAAACACCTTCACACTCCGGTCTGGAGCCCCAGGAGGGGCTGAGGGAGCTGGGAAAGGGGCTGAGCCTGGAGAAAAGGAGGCTCAGGGGGGCCCTTGTGGCTCTGCACAACTCCTGCCAGGAGGGGACAGCCAGGGGGGTCGGGCTGTGCTCCCAGGGAACAGGGACAGGAGGAGAGGGAACGGCCTCAGGCTGGGCCAGGGCAGGCTCAGGGTGGANGCAGCGAGGCCACAGCCGGGGCCGGGGGCGGCGGCGCCCGCAGCCCGCCCGCCACCACCACCGCCACCACCATGCCCTTTGACTTCAGGAGGTGAGTGTCGCCGAGAGTCGCGACAGAGCCCGCCCGCCCCGCGGGGACCGCCCGCCGCCGC
>VXBC01006163.1:121758-144663 GCA_013399945.1 Ploceus nigricollis
TGGAGTGTCCAAGGAAGGGCTGGAGGTGGCACTGGGTGCTCTGGGCTGGGGACAAGGTGGGGATGTGGCACAGCTCGGACTCGATGATCCTAGAGCTCTGTTCCAACCGAAACAATTCCGTGACACGGTGTGCTGCCAGCGGCCTGAGAGCCGCGGGGCTGAGCGGAGCACGGCGAGCACCGAGCGGACCCTGCAAACTGCGAGAGCCCCGCGGGGCCTGGGGCCGCCCGCATCCCGCATCCCTCATCCCGCAACCCACACCCCGCACCCCTCACCCCACATCCCGCATCCCTCATCCCGGATCCCTCACCCCGCATCCCGCATGCCGCATCCCGGATCCCTCATCCCGGATCCCGGATCCCCGAGCGCGGTGCCGCCGCTCCGTAACCCGGCGGCGGAAGCNGTCGGACGGACGGACTGTGCGCAGGGAAGGGAGCGGGGAGGCTGTGCCCAGCTCCACGATGCGGTTCCACCAAGCCGAAGGGGGTGTGTGCAGTTTGGGTTGCCCGGGCAGGACGGAGGGAGCAGCGGGACCTGCGGGGTGATGGATGCGGGTGTTGGGGTGGAGGTGCTGGGCTGCTGCTCCTCCCGCAGGTGTCTGGGGTCTCAGTTTTTGTGAGAGGGGTCACTTTTTGTGGTGGGGCTCCTGCAGCACCTTTAGAAGGTCATGGTGCGGCTCCCATGGCAGCCTTAGGGCATCATTCCTTACAGCGAAGCTCCCACGGCAGCTTTAGAGGGTCATTTCTTATGGTGGGGTTCCCACAGTAGCTTTAGGAGATCGCAGTGGGGCTCCCACAGTGGCTTTAGGGGGTCACTGCTTAGGGTGGAGCTCCCAGAGCATCTTTAAGGGGTCACTCGTTGCAGCGGGGCTCCCACGCGCGGCTCCATGTGCCAGAGCTGTGCCACGTGTCTCATGGCTGGGAGCCAACATCGACGCCTCTGCCTCTGGTTTTGCCATTTTGAGCAGGTGCAAGTTGTAGGATTGGCCTTTCTGTGTGGCTCCTTCATCCTCCGGGCCGTTGGAGGCAGTGTCAGGTACCAAAGCAGAAATGAAAAAGACCCCTCTGACTTCACTGGAGCCAAAATAGCAACTGTGGGTTCATTTTCTTTTTTGAGCTGTTCTTGAACCACCAATTTGCATCTTTCCAAGTTCAGGGATGCCAAGGGGAAGATGCACAGATGAGTTTTCTAATACAGATTTTACTACAACGTTAATAGTACAATAAAAAATACATACATTTTTGGGAATATGCAGTTAACTACAGTCCTATCCAAATGTAGGATCATTTTGACCCCTACATGTGCACCCCTTTGAGATGGGAAATGGTGATAGTGCAGTGTTTTATTATATTTTTGCTGTAATTCTAAACCAGGCCTCTCATTTATACAGGCTAACAGGATCTTGTGTGATCCATGGGGCATTGTTGAACATGGAGGCAGTTGCTTCTGAATGAAAACTTGCTGAAGCTGGAAACAGCATCTGCTGGATCATGTGGGATCCGGGGCCCAGAGCCTCGTTTCTGCTTTTGTGTAAAATTTGATAGAAAAATTCTTCTTTGGAGACATTCTGCCAGCTGCGAATCCTACTGCCATCCATTTTCAGACTTGTAAAATACATGAACAATAAGAGATCCTGGGCTGTGGCTGTCACTTTGTAATATCAGATAAAGAAAATGTTATTTCTGATGTCTTTGAAAATGTAATTTCTGTTGGGTCTCAGAATGTGCATGTGGAAACACTGGCTCACCAAGAGCATAATCATCTTAAGAGACAGCACTAGTGGTTCACTTTGGAATGGAAAAAAGATGTTCAGTAAAAGCTGAATTGCAGGGTTTGTGTTAATGAGTTACAAAAACAGAGACATCAGTTCAGATCTGCATTTTAAAGATTCACAATTGCAAATGACTTCTTTGTCATTCAGAGTGGAGGATTAGAAATAGACACTTCAAAGCTCTTTCTCAAATAACATAAGCTCACTGAACTTCAGCTTTTCTGCAAGGATGGATTTTTCAAAGCTGACATTGATAACAGGAATTTCCTATCTAAAGTACAGAGGAGCTATTGTCACGTGCAGCAAACCACTTTCCTGTTTTAGAAGCATGAACAGAGCTCAGGATCAAAAGGTTTGCAAAGGTTAGAGCCCTTTTTAGCTGTTGTGGGTTTTTTTCATAGTGCAGGCAGTGGAACAAAATCTGCTGAGGCTGGAAAATTTTACTGTTGTAGGTAAAATATAATGCACACGTTAAAAAAAACCACACAGGTACTTTCTGACAGCTCTAGAAGGTGCAGTACAAGGCTCTTGGAGAAGTAAAGTCACCACCTTGAGTAAGTTTCTGAATGAAGAAACGACATTTTTACCATGTAAATTTCAAAGTTTTTCTCTCAGAGATCTCAGCAGGATGTTCTCTTTGGCAGGTACAGTTTGGTACCCTGTCTTTTACATGCCTGTGTGTGATTAGAGGTTTGGATTGTTAAGAAACTTGTAAAAATGCCCCTGCATATCTTCTGGAGTCCGGAATTCCATGTGGAAAGCTGTTGTGTTCTTCTGGAGGCCACACATTTCACGTTGCATCTGAAGGAATTCTGGCCTTAGCTGCTCTGCCAAGGACATTTGGGAAGGCAAGGTTTTGTTGGTTTTGTATCCTCCCCTTTCCTAGAGCTTTATTTTTGGTATTTTAGGGTGGCAGGATGTTGATAGCTGGCACCAGGTGTAGAAAAGGGCATTGTAGAGAGCTGCAAGTTTAGGCTTTGAGCTCTGTTTCCACACAAAGTAGCTTTAGGAGGAACAGGTTGCCCAAACCTCATCTGGAGATGATGGAGATACAAATGACAAGTAATTAAAACAGCCCAGGACCAAAAATGTCTCTGTTCTTCACCAACTAAAAGTCAAAGATATAATTTACTTACATGGGACTAAATCTCTTTGCTCTGTCTTAAACTTAGCTAGATTGAAGAACCAAAATTGCTTAAAGGTCTTTCTTGGAAGTTGTCTCTATCAGTCAGTCTGATATAGAAGTAGCTTGGTTTGTTACATGTACTTTTTTGTACAGTTTTTTTTCTGTAGGACTTCTGTTTTCTTGGCTTATCAGTGGTTCCCTTTCCTAGTACAAACTTCATTTAATTCATAAATAAACCAATATTTTCACAGTAATCTCACATGAATAATAATTATTCTGTGTCAAGTATCTTTAGGGTTTTAATAGTACTCAGTATTTACCTAATGCTTTTCATTTTTCAAAGCATTTAATTCAGACTAATCCCCCCAGTCCTGCTGTGATGTTGGTACAGGACCAAGTTTTCAGCTTCCAAATTGGAGCCTTCAGTACAGGTCTGTTCAGTGCATGTCACAAGAACCCAGCCCTCCTACAGAACTACTAAATCAGTTTGTATTTCCAGAAGGCCTGGTTCTTTCATATTTTTTAACACCCATTTGGCTGAAAGAGAGAGACAGATTTTTCCCTTCTTGCCCATCTCCTGGTTTTTAGAACTTGTGTCAGCAAAGCAGCTTTGTATGTGTTTGATGGGGGATTTTGAGTTCTCTCACTGGAGCTGAAAGTCTATTTCCCCTTGGAGCCTTTAAGATCTGGTGTCACCTGCCCACTTGCAGCCTCTGAGGATGGTTCAAATAGTAATTAGATTAAATTCTAAGCCTGGGTCATCTTGAGTGGTGATTGTGAGCCAGCCAGAAGAGATCCCACATGTTGTGTGATCCTATTAGCAGGAGGCTGAGCTGGTGCTGGGACTTCAGACTGCTCAGGTGTTGAGAATGACACAAATAAAAATGAGAATTACAGCTGTAAGAATGAAGTGACTCTCCTGCAGTGGAGGAGGACACTGGGGAGAAGCATTGCTGCAAGTTCTCTTGACACTGATGGTTTTTCTTTGCACCTGCCTGTTTGCATGGAAGAGTTTCTTATGGGTTTGAAAGATACTGAAACTTCTGAACCGTCTTGGTCACTTTAGTTGGTCACACTGAGAAAAACTAAAATAGACCACTCTGAAATCAAGTTTTTGTTCTAATCCTGGGTAATTCACAGTTGTGCCCTGGCCAGGTGTTTCACACAGAGTGGCAAATGTCTGTGAATCCTTATTTTTATGTTTAACTGAGAAATTCAGGATTTATTTCCCACAGTTAATCATTGTGATGTTTTCATTAGGGTTTTTTTTAATTGTTCCTTGTTTGGTTTTGGGGTTTGGTTGGTTGGGGTTTTTTTCACAATGTGATAACCTGTATGAAGTAACAATGTGCTGTACCCGGATTTTGGAGGTCATGGGAAAGGAGCCAGGCTTAGAAAGGATTTCGATTTAAATGCTGATCTAGAGTAGAAGGCAAAAACTTTTATTCCATCTGCACAGTATGACAGGCTCCCACTGTCAGCTGTTCTTTGGCATGTCTGTGATAAATGATAATTTAGTGTGGGTGTGCTGATTCAGACCTATGGATCATTTTTATTGTTCTGGGACACAGGCAGGTCTTTGCTTTAGTTCCTGAAGGTTTTCTTTTAAATCAAATTGTTCAGTCTTAACCAAAGCTGACACACTCCAACCTTCCTGCTCTTAGCAAAGGGAGTTTGTTTGGTTTTAAATTAGACCTAAGGGTTGTGATGGTGAATAGACAAACTGATGCTCACACTTGTGACCAGGCACAGTTGTGAAATCGATTCCTGACCAAAAGAAAAATGAGAAGACCATGAAAGACTGTTTTGTTCGTTCTTTTCTGAAACCTGAAGACTAAAATCAAGTTATTTGGCTTAACAAGTGAATGAGGAAGTGTCTGAGGCATGCTTAATTTGGAAAAGATTTTTCTCTGTAGACTCAAAATCACCTAAAATGCCCTGGTTTGTGCTCATTAATCTGGGCAGGAATCAATTTCACAACTGTGCCAGGTCACAAGTGTGAGCATCAGTCTGTCCATTCCCCATCACAACTCTCAGGTCTAATTTAAACCCAGACATACTCCCTTTGCTAAGAGCAGTAAGGTTGCAATGATTTTGTCCAAAATATTAATTCCTGTATGTGATTGAGCTGGTAGCCATCACTTCCTAAATTAATGTCTAGGGGCTGTAGCACAGCTCTGGTTTGGGTAGTTACAGAATTACTGAATTACAGAATGACAGAATATTCTCTGTTGGAAGGGACCCACAAGGATCCAGCTCCACAACCTTGGCATTATTAGCAGCGTGCTCTGACAAACTGAGCTCATTGCAGCAGTAATTGCATTTCCATCCCCACCTGCAGCCACGTCTGGAGCCTGTTCCAGTTCACTTTGTGCAATGCCACTGGTAAACAACCCTTCCAAGTGGTATTGCTGCCACCTTACGTAATGACCAACGTGGATTTGGGTGCCAAGCAGTGCCATGACTAACTTTGGCTCAACAATAGCCCTTTGAGGGCACCTGAGAAATTATTCTGCAGTCACAGCAGTCAGATGGGCAGGCAGAGCTGTACAGACAGAGTCCATTGATGTTTGTGCCACAAATAACTGATTATACATGGTGTGCATGTATGTAAATATTTCTTTCTAAGTGTCCCTAGTGCATCATTTCTCTCAAAATATCAGCGGAGTGGAGATTTTTTTTTTTCTGAGTAAGTAGGGAAATATTAAAGTCTGGCTTTGTAGGAAAGTTTTGCATTGTTCCTTCTGAACTTTAACTGTCCTCCTTTGTTCAGTCCTTGGTGACACAGATGCTTCCTTCATGCCATCATAGTTCATTGCTGTGAAAATGACTGAATCACACTGTAAACAGAGCTGAAGCAATGCCACCAGCCTGGACTGGGAGCTGTGGACGTTGTTGAGCTTGTATTTTGAAGTGTGCTGGTGTATTTTTCGGGCATGTAGTTCAAGTGCTGGAGGTGGTGAGGAAAGAATAGTCTTGCAATGAACGAAGGAGTGGGGAATCATCTGTTTTTCTTGTCTTCTGTCCAGGCACAAGCCCTGAAGTGATGTCTAGGTATTCTTGTACAGAGCCAGCTGCTCTCGAAATGGAAAACTTGGTCTGCCAAAAAATTAACCACAGCCTTGCCACAATCTACAAAATTTTCCTTATGCTGAAATGCCTGAGTATTTTAGTAGTAAATCTTCTTTTTATTGAAATATCTGAGTATTTCAGTAATAATCATGGCAGATATGCACACAAGATTAAGTTGGCCAGTGCAACTCACTGAATTGTGTGTGTTTGGATGTTTGCTTTTCTGTTTGTTTTTTTTGAAGGATGTTTCCAAATGAGATGTATTTAGATTTAATTGAGAGATGCTGGAAAGATTGGCATGTAAAAGAAGAGCCTTCAGAATTTTGTGTTAAAATGTGCAGGCCTGTATTACTGCTGATGGGATTTCAGGAAGTCATGATTCCTTATTTATTTAACAATTCTATTATTTATAATTTGTTTATTTAACAATTATATCCTAAAGCAGATCACCTGGCTTCCAAACTGTCCCTCTCTGCAGACCACTGTGTGCCCCTTAAAACATCAGTCATGTAAATGTGACTTTGTTTTCTGATAAAGGTGAAGTCTTTGAGCCTTGCTTGGATTCTGTGTCATTCTAAATGAAAGGTGACTCAACTGCACTGAAATCTGAATGTGGCTGCTGCATTATGCTGGTTATATCTGGACCAAAAACCAGTGGTAAACCTGCAAGTTGCAGCTCTTGAGTCTATATCAACTACTTTTTTTTATCCATGCAGATATTTCTTGGAAATTGTATCAAACCAGGGACTTGACTTGGAAGCCAGGCAATGCAGAACAGTTGTACTTGCTTGTAGGTTACACACTTCCATGCAAATAAAAAACAGGACTGAATTGTAGAAGCTTGTACAGAAATTCTTGTCTTCTTGGATTGGAATTTAAATAGGAGAACCTGAGCTGGTCACTGCAGAGTTACTGATATTCTGGAAAAGTACAATATGTTTTAATCCCTTATGTGGGATTGAAGTTTCTCTTACTGATATGGAGAAATCTCTCTCTGCAGTAGGTATGAATTGGCCTGTGTGCTTTTGAGGGAAGCCTTATGAATATGATGTTGTTTTCTTCACATATCCCTCTCTCCCCTTTTTTTTCTTGATTCCCAGATGTTATATTTGTTCATGCTCTTTTGTACCAATCTCTGATTCTTCTGCTGAGCAAGTGCAGCTGGGACTTAAACCAGAAAGTAGTTTCCCCAAATAAAACCTGCACATTTCTGATGCTAAAATAGTTGTTCTCAGATCTTGTTTCAAGGTGTTCAGCAGTGCAAGGCAGCAGCAGAACCTCAGTGTTTCGTGATTCCTGGAAGCTGTGGGAAAGACTATGGTGCAGCTCTTTTTCCATAGCTCTTTGGTTGTGTGCAGGTAAATTCTTGGAAATCACAGTCGAGTTTTGAATTTTGTTCAGTGTCTGCTGCAGATCAGGACTTTTATTTGTGGGAAGGGAATCTTGCAGGAGGTTGAGGACCCTGAGCTTGTAGGTGTCCCACTGGGAAAAGGAGAACTGTTCAGGACCAAGGGGATCACCAAGGGTGGAAGTGCTGGGATGTGCTGGGGGGCTGCAGGAACCAGAATCTGAGCTGAAGGCTCTGGGCCAGGAAGGTTCCAGGCAGCTTATGGGATTCAAGTCTCTGAACAATCTGCTTGGTTTGGGGAGCAGCCATATATGTTTCATGCTCTTCCCCATTCTCTTTGTTCTCCAGAAAATGCTGCTCCCACTCAGGAGTACAATGGCTCTTACAGTCCAGCAAAGGGCTGGATCCCTTTAAATACCAGCCCCCTTACTCGAGCATTTTTTCTTCATGACACTTTTCTCCTGTTTTGATGAAGCAAAGTGTAATTTGCTCACTTTATTAAAAATACATTTCTCTTCCATCCTTCATTTTGACGCCTGCTTCACTGCCTAAAAGGAAATAAAATGCTTGCTGGCAAGACTCCACCTTTGAGTATTTGAGATTATACTTTCCTCCTCCTCCTAATTGCCTTTGGAATGTGTTTGAGCCTAACATTTTATTTTGAAGGAAAAATAAAAGTGATGTACCGCTTCCTGTCTTCCATCCTTCAGTGTCACCTAAAATAGTTGCACTTTTGGCATATTGCAGCAATACAATTGCTGAGTATACTCCTGAGAGAACAAGCTTGATATGCACTGGAAGAATAAAACCACAGAATTTGGCACGTGGTTGACAAAAAGGTGTTCTTCAGGACAGCATAATAGAACCACAGAGCAGGCAGAAGGGAGGAAAAAAGAGAACTGGAATCAATCTAAGTGTGAGCAGAATGTATGGATTTTTGTGCCTTTTTTCAGCAGCTGCTGTGAGGATTGAAAGTGTTTTGTCCTAGAAATAGATGGGTTTGTTTTTCTGTCCCTATGCAGATCCTGTACCTGCTAAGTAACCAGCAGGCCAGATGACATAATGTGCTCAGGCTGGTGCCTCCAAGGTTCTCTCAGCCCCTTTCCCTAAATGTCCAGTTACCCAAAGGCTGGATTATATAATTAATGACAGTCCTCCTGGCCTAACCTTGTTTTCTTGTTCTCAGTACTCCTCCTTGTTTCAGACACTTCCTCTGTTGGTTTCATTATGTTCTTGGAACTGGAATTAAGAGGGAGGAGCTGGCTGGCAAGGAAACATATTCCTACATTTCACTCCTGGCTTTGTAAGTGTGGAGAGCCAGCAGGTCTGAAAAAATCCTGCTTGCTTTAAAAACTGGTGTGATGTTGTGAGTGAGAAGTCAGTCATACAGCATTTGAAAAATTGCAGTCTTCACCTGCTTGCAGTCCAGATAAACTGGTTTAAAACTCCATCAGCCCCTCCACCTCCCTGTCTGGTCCTTCTCATATCAGAGCTTGCTCAAAGTAATTGAGGATTAAACAGTTTCTGATGTAATTCTGAAGCCTGGAGAGCTTGTCCAGTAAAGCTCAGGTTGTGCAGTGTGTGTGTGTATTAACGTCCCATTGTGTGTAAATGAGGACTGGCCGATTGCTTAATGATGTGTGTAATTTATCTGCTGGTACGGGGGTGTTAATCTTATAAAATGTGTTAATAACTGCTTGGTATTTACAAGTATCGGCTTACTGGTCCGGCTTTGAGTCTGTATTTGCATCTCCAGCTCACACTCAGGGCCAGGCTTTGGTGTTTGTGTATTCAGTGTTTATTTTCTGTGTGAAACTGCGATTAGCAGGATCACTTATCTTCCTTTGCACATGCTTCAAAGTTTGTGTCCCAATTCACAAAACCATCAGGACTGTTCACAAACTGCTCTCCAGGCACAGCCCTGGTACTGAACTGAGCTCGGCTCTTGCAGAGCACATCCAGTTTGTTTTCCTAAAGCCACCTTCCTGCTGCTTTCCTTGTACAGACCTTCAAAGAATCAGAGAATCACAAAATGTTCTGAGCTGGAAGGGACCCACAAGGATCATTGATCCAGCTCCTGGCCCTGCATAGACACCTCAACAATCCCATCTTGTGCATCCCTGGGAGCGTTGTCCAAACTCTCCTGGAGCTCTGGCAGCCTTGGTCAGTGCCCCACAACCCTCTGGGGAAAGAACTTTTTCCTAATATCCAACCTAAAATCCCCCCAACACAACCCCAGCCATTCCTTCGGGTAGAACTTGGAGCTCTGCTAGTTTAGCTTCAGAAATTTGCAGCTTTCCCATCTGTAGATTGCCACGTGCCCGAGGAAAGGTGGGCAGATGTTGCCAGGTGCTGCTGTGCGAAATGAACGAGCTGAAGAAGAAAGGTTTAATTGAGTGGAACAGGAATTACACAGTGAGCAGAACAAACTCAGGTCTGTTGGCTCCCACTGCTCATCCCAGGATTGCAGCCTGGCTCTGCCAGAGCTGTCCTGAGCTGCTCCCTGCACATCATGTTCTCATCTGCCAGCAGACAGGAAACATAGAAATGTCATCTAAACAAAGAATTAGCAGAATGAAGGGCTCAAAGTCAGTAGTTCCTATTTTCTGCCCTTGCTGCTGACTTCTTACCATTGTTTTCACATTCATTTAAACAGATTTCACCTACTTGGTTGGATTGTGAGAAGAGTGATGGATTTTATTGTCTGTGCTGTGTTGTAGGAGCTAAGTGTTCTTGCAGAGTTGTCAGAACATGCATTTGCCTTTGGGTGGGAAGAAAAACAGCTAAAGAAAGGATTTCAGAATTAAATCTTGAACTAATATTTCTCAATGAAAATAGTAAAATGAATGCTTTCTATACACATGGAGAGTAAGGTGTAAGAATAAGGCAGCTCTACTTCTTCACCTGTTTTAGAATGAGTTTACTGTGTGTAGAAATTCTTCTTTCTTTGCTAGGTTTGTGAAGCAAAATTGGAGATTTTTACCCAGCACAGGTATAGCAAGGAGCACAGGAATTGAAAATGTTGGAACTCAACACTTTTTTAGTGTCAAGTAAGAGAGGCTTCGCTTTAAAAGGACAGGCTTTTCTTGATGCTTCCCCAGTTAAAGCCCATCCTTTCCTAGTTCACAGACTTGCTCCAAAATGCTGGTCAAACCAGGTCTGACTTTTTTCCCTGCAGCAGCTCTCAAGCACCTGGGGAACATAACCCAGCCCAGGGCATTGCTGAGCAGTCTGTGTCCCTTGCCCAGCCTTCTTTTTATTCCTCTCCTCACCAGCAGTCTGGTGATGCCCAGCCCGTCAGGGTCACTAAGCAGAGGGGAGCTGTGTCCTGCTCGTGCCTTCTCTGTGTCCCAGATCCCAGCTGTTCTCCAGGGCCATCTTTCCTGTTTTATTTCACATATTCTGTCCTTAGGAATGGGATAACTGATCTTTCAGGCCATCTCTGCACACCCCAGCTGTTACACTGCTGAATAAGATCAATTTAAGAAGTAAAGACGTTAATCTTTTTATCTCTGGTCCTGGGCACGGAAGTTCTAGGGATGGTTTCAACAACTGTGAGCAGTAAAACTCCCCCCAGTTACTTCAGACAGGCGTCTGGGATTTTATTTTTTAAGTAAATGGTATTTTGCTAATCAAAAGAGTGCCTTGTGTGCAAACCTGACACAGCTGTGCTGTTTGTTCTACCTCTGTATTTCCCCTCAGCTTGAGCTGTCACGTTGAAAGCTAAATTGGTGGCTTTAGATTTATCCATTTTACAGAAGTAACAGCTTTGCTTTTCAAGATCTTACCACGAGTGTCTGATGTGCTTTGTAGGAGGGAATGAAGCCAGAAAAGTGTGTTTCTGATAGAAGTTCCTGCCTGCCTTTGGTGGAGTGAGACTGTGTCTAAGCCTGCTTGGTTTTATTAGAGCTAGATGGCCTCTGAAGAGCTTAAAAGCCACCTGATGGCTTGTGCTCCTCAGCTGGTGTGCTTGGGCTCCTGGTGCCCAGCAGCTTTGTTGACAAAGCAGGGGTGAATTGTCCCAAAGTCATTGTTTGGGACCAGTGACCCAAGGAAACAGTGGAATAGTTGCTGCCTGTTAAACAGCTTGGAAGCCCTTAGCTAAGTGATAGGATTTTTATTTAAATTTCTTTTTTTTTCAGTAACCCTGGCGTATTCTCCATGCCATCTTAGTTCCTCTTATTTTTTTCTAGCCCCATCTATTTTGGTTTTTTTTTTTTCTGTCTGTCTCAAGAGATCAAGTCTGGGGGCAGCAGTTTCACAGGCTGGGTGAGGCTGGAGGGGCCCACAGAGGGTCACTGGTGCCACCTCCCTGCTCCAGCAGGGCCACCCCCGGGCACAGGGCACAGCAGTGTCCAGACTGCTCTGGAATGGGACCCCACAGCCTCCCTGGGATCTGCTCAGGGCTGGCACTGCCCAGGGCAGGAGTTCTGCCTCCTGGGCAGGGGAATGGCTGAGCTCAGGCCCTGCCCATGGCTCTGGGGCCACCGCTGGGCACCGGGGCAGAGCTGGGCCTGCTCTGCCCTCCTGCACAGGGACAGACAGGGGGACACAGGGACAGACAGGGGGACACAGGGACAGACAGGGACAGCCAGGGACATTCAGGGACACCCAGGGACAGCCAGGGCTGAGGCCCCTCTCAGCTGGGGCTCCTCTCCAGGCTGAGCAGCCCCAGCTCCCTCAGCCTTTCCTGGGCACGGAGATGCTCCAGGCCCTTGCTCAGCTCCACAGCGTCCGCTGGTCCCAGGATCTCCAAGTCTCCATTCCTGATCTAGAAGTTACAGCCTGAGAATCTGGTTTACTTCATATTTACGTGTTGGATGCTGGGGAGAGGATGGGGAATGCCATCCCTGGCTGTTCCAGGGGCTGATCACAGACCCCACCGTGCCCGAGCTGGAATGAGCCAGGTTTTCTCTTGGGCACTTCTAATTCTCAGGCTTTGCTGAGATGAGCAGAGAAGCTGCCTGAGAAGTCAGCAGAGCACACAGAAATGCTCCTTGTCACTCAGCAGCATGCCTCTGGTGGGAAGGTTTCTCTAGAAATACCTCTGGGGATTAAAGCCAGGGCGTTTCCATTCGTGTCTCCAGCCTCAGTGATCCTGCTCTGACAGCAGGTAGAGCTTCCTTTTGATACCATGAATTCACATGGAAAATAACCAACATGGCCTGGGTTTTTCCTCCCCTCCTGCTTCCAAGCTGCATTGATTTGGGGAAGGGGAGAAGGGAAGCTGCTGAGACAGGATGGTAAAACTCTGATCTCCCCTTTGTAACACCAACCTCTTCTGAAGTGTTCCTGGAGAGAGAAAATGGAGTCTGTTTGTGCACAGTCATCTTTGAATGTCAGATGGACTTAATCCAAGTTATATTTACCGTGACTGAGTTTCTCTCTGCCTCCCATGTCCTCCTTAAAAATGATGAAGTGTTTTATGCAAAGTGGATTCTGAGCTGTAATTGGTGTCTCTGCTAAGAGCCTTAATAGTAGCAGCTACTGAATGAATCATAGTCCATAAACTCTTCTGCTGTCTCCAGGAAAGGGTCTTCCAGAAGTGGGAGCAGCAGGAATATGAGGAAACAAAGCTGTGTGGTGGGATGGGGGGAGATTCTTCAGAAGCATTGTTGCAGCTCATTTCACATGCACTCAGATGTGTTTCCTCAAGTGGGGCTGAGGTTTCTCATTCTCTTCCTGCTTCACACCTGCCTTGTTTCCTGAACTGCCACTGCAGCTCTTCTGTTGTGAAATGAAACTTCAAAATAGACCCAGTTATACAAATCTTGTGGGAAGAGCTGGTTGTCTCTGCACCAGGTCTTGTAGGTCCTGTGGGGGACCCAAATAAAGGGGATGGAACCAACCATCTCTGCTCTCTGCTCAGTAAAACAACAAAAAGGTTCAAGGAGGCACATAGGAAATGGTAAGAGGAAGAACAGAAGTGTTTCAAGTGACAAATCCCAAGGTTATGTCCTTGTCTCCAGGGAAAACTAATCCTCAGAGCTGAGGATGATTCGTCTCTTTAAAGGCACTTAAATAGAAATTGTAGTTGGCTGGATTCACTGATATCTACATGAAGTAATTAGAGAGGCTTGTGTAATTCTGAGGGATGTGGCCTAAAAATGAATTTGTTTAGAATGTCTCAATGACAGACGCTCTCAAAGAAAAGGCAGTGGATGTTTTCAAGCCTGTTATCAGACAGACCTGCCTCAAAGTGACTCTTATCAAAAACCAGATGGGTGCTGGCATAGGTTTGACTGTCCAGGGCTGTGTTTGGCACCTGCCTTGCTCTCTCTATATCTTCCAAGGTGCTGCAGTTTTTTTGATGTTTTTTTCATCAAAAGCCATCTGGGATTGTTGTTTTGAATGAATGTTCCCAGAAATGCACAGTGCAGCAGTTTTTCTGTCCACCTGAAGAAGAAAACCAGTGTAACAAACAGAGTACTTTTATCTTCTTTTGACAAAAAGCACCTTTTTTTTTTCAAGACTGAGTTTTTTAAAACTTAATGTCTGCATGGGCTGCCTGTGTGTCATTTATTGAACATGACAAGTACAGCGTGTAACAGTAGAAATTCTCTCTTCCACGTTGTAACTGGGTTTACTGGTGAGTTTGTCATGAGTGGACTTTGTAAAGAACAGGCAAGCTCTTTGTTTAGTCAGGAATTGGTGTGTGTGGAGAAATAGTGACCTCATGCCTTCTTGGCTTCTTGAGATTTGAGGTTTGCAGCCATGCTCTGATCCCCTTTGCAAGGAGGACTTGACAAATGGGGGAAACCTGCAGCAATATTTCACTGGAGTTTATCTCCAGTTTGCAGCTCCTTGCTGATCAATGGGGAGGGGCATTACCAGCAAACAAGCAGAAGGGTAAACAAGGTTTGGTAACTGCTTTAACCCACTTGTATTCCCTGTGCAGTGGCAAGGAAACAGTTCTGGCATGAAAAAGCTTCTCCAAGGCCGACTTAGTCGTCTTTCACTTTAGAGAGCAGAGAAAATTGCCTAAAAATGCAGTGTTAGCTGCTGTGCAAGGTTTAGAGCAAAAAAAGGAGAGTGGGTTTGGTGTGACAGCCATTGTTTTCAAAGGGGCTGTGCAAAGACAGACTTATTCCTGCCTCCTGCCTTGGGAGTGAATTAATTGTACTGCAGATACATAAATTCTGTGTGAGAAGAGGGATCTCCACAGAAATCTGAGTGGTACTGCCCAAATCAGCCTCCCATGGAAGGGCTGAAGAGAGGGGTTGTTGTTTCTTTGTTTCTGTGTGCTCTTTTCAACTGGAGCCCTTGGTTGAGGGTTTTTGTTGATCAGGAAGCCATCTCAGCCTGGAAAGGTGTATTATTCTTTATTTCCACCCCGTGTCTATGTGTTATAGTTGTCTTGCCTTTCTCTTTTTCAACCTGCAGTCCATCTGTTTCTCAGGGAAGTCATGTTTCTTACGAAGAAGGAAACAATCAGGGATGGCATTTCTACTGACCCTGAACCCCTTGTTTCAGAATCACAGAGTCCCAGGATGGGTCAGGCTGGAAAGGATCACAGTGGGTCACTGGTCCAACCTTTTACATCCAGACAGTTCTGGAATATCCCCAGCAAGGGAGACTCCACACCCTCAAAGTTGACTTTTTCTCTCTGTATTTGATAATTCCCCCTTTGTGTAGTTTAGTCACTTCTGCAGGTGTTTTATTAACTTCATAGTGAATTCTGTTCCTGCTGGAAAATGTGTTGTCCCTGCAAGTCACTTCAAGTTTTTTGTTAGTGAAACAAATTGGTTCAGCAGCACCAGGCTGTCTCATTTATTCAAAGAGATCTCAAAGCTACTGATGTGTAATAAAATTAAGGTGGTTGTTCACTCCACACTGGACTCGTTACTGAGAGTGAGTAATGTCACCAGGAATTAGTGACCTCAGCTCCAAATGTGGTATCTGCTGAAAAATAGATGTCACTTCTCCAAGCTGGTGAACATGGGAGGTGGAGAACCAAGTGTTGTTTCAACACCCACATTCTTCTGGGTGAATCACAGCCATGGACCCTTTCTGCTGAGCCAAGATGACAATGGTGTATTAACACCACCACTGACCTGCTAAAAGTGGAATGTCAGCCATGATACTGGTTGAGTTTTTATTTTTTCTTAATCATCTTTGACATCAAAAATGTAATTTGTTGTAGTGAATGCTCACAGCCTCTAACTTTCAGGATGTGCTGAAGTACCTACAATGGAGTCAGTATGCTTCATAAAGAAGACTGATGTTTAAATATTTGGTTCTCCTGGGGAAAGACATAATCTGCCTGAAGAACAAAACCATTTTTCCCCTGTCTGTGAGCATTAATTTCTGGAAAGGGACAAAAATTAATCTTTTTGCTGCGGATTTACAGTGCCGAAATTCTGTTCTGTGACCTAGTGCCACATGAGAATGTGTTACAGTTCTGCTTGATTAACTGGAATCCAAAATACAGTCCAAGAGCTCCAAAACAGCCTTTCCCTGGCCCCTCAGGTAAACCAGTAAAACCAGGAATGGTACATGAGAACATTCCACTGCTGCTCACTCCAGAGCTTCTGCTGGGTCTTTGCAGGGACTCCACACAGGCATCAGTGATTTTGGGAGAAATTCAACCTGAGTGCCATGGCCAGTGCATCCCTCCTGTCTTTGTGCCAGGGAGGGATGGGCAAATGCTGGAAACTGAAGGAGGAATTAGTGTTTTTCCTTGTCTGATATGAACTCCTTTGGGTATCAGAGTTTCCCTTTGCTACAGGACATTTGAATTTAACCACTGTCTAGTTAGTTCTACTTAAAAGTTGTTGGGTTTTTTTATTGCCTCACATTCTTTGCTTCTTGTTCATGAAAAACTTAACAGTGTCTTACAGAGTTGTTAAAAAAGCTCTTTTCAGATTCCAGAGATGTCAGAGAGGATTCTTCTGTTTGGAGGTGTGGAAATCTTCAGTGAAATAATGTATTTATTACTTCATTTCCTGGAGTATTTCGGGTCCAAACTTGAAACTGTTCAAGTGTACGTAAAGCCCTGGCAGGCAGCTCCTGCTGAGAGAGTGAGCTCATCCTCTGCTCAGGGGAGGCAGCTGAAGCATCAGCTCTAGAAAAAAACTGCAGTGTTTGGGTCCTCTGCCCTCCCTGCCACTCACCCAGCGCTGGCAGTCACAGCTCAGGTGAGACCACACCTGCAGAGCTGCCCCAGCCCTGGCCCAGCACAGCAAGGACCTGGAGCTGCTGGAGAGAGCCCAGAGGAGGCACCAAGATGGGAGGAAAGGCTGGGAGAGTTGGGATTGTTCACCTGGAAAGGAGAAGCTTTGGGGTGACACAATTGTGGCCTCACAGTGCCTGAAGGAGCTGCAGGAAAGATGGGGAGAGAATTTTTACAAGGACCTGGAGTGACAGGACAAGGGGGAATGGCTTTACACTGACAGAGAGTAGGGTTAGATTGGATTTTAGGGAAAAAATTCTTTCCTGTGTGGATGGGAGGCCCTGGCACAGGGTGCCCGGAGCAGCTGTGGCTGCCCCTGGATCCCTGGCAGTGCCCAAGGCCAGTCTGGACAGGGCTGGGAGCAGCCTGGGACAGTGGGAGGTGTCCCTGCCTGTGGCAAGGGGTGGCACTGGATGAACTTTAAGCTTCCTTCCAACCCAAACCATTCCATGATTCTATGATAAGCTTCTTTAAGGNATGATTCTGTGATAAGCTCCTTTAAGGGCCAGCACAACTCTTTCACCTGCTCTTGGAAATCTTTTTGGCTGCCCCTGGATCCCTGGAAGTGCCCAAGGCCAGGTTGCCACCTGGGATAGTGGGAAGTGTCCCTGCCCATAGCAGGGTTTAGAATGAGATGATCTTTAAGCTCCTTTCAGCCCAAACCATTGTGTAATTCTATGATATACTTCTGTGTAAAGAAAAAATCTGAGTAGCAGCAGCCCGTATTAGTGTAGGTATAGCTTTTGAAATCCTTCTGACACTTGCTGACACTTGAAATGTGCCACCCTTTTGTTTGGCTTCTTTGAGGTCACCACCTAGATCTCACCTCACTCTTTCCAAGAGGACTGTGGCGCTCCTGTCCAGCAGAGAGCTGGAGTTCTGCCCCACACCTGCCTTAATCACACAAAGATTGGTGAAGTCTCACTTTGAACCTGGTTAGGAATGACCCTGCTCATCTCTGTGATGCTGTTTTACCAGTTTGTTGACATTCCCACCAGGAAAGTGAGAAAGTTTTTTTGGATTGATAAAAAAGTATTGTAGCATTCCCTGGTGTTAGTTATGGATGTTGGTTCCTGCAAACCCCTGACATTTCCAATCAGGCTTTTTTTATTTCTTTGTTTGCAACCCTGCTGTCCATTGAAAGAAAAGACACTACAGATGTGTCAGGAAATTCCTTTGTTGTGCTGATGACAGCCCAGTTCTATCTTTAGCCTCATATTCTGGAATTGCAAGGCCCAGCCTTCCCTTTATGAGAACACGTATGACCTGGAGGAAGAACTTTCCTAGCAGCAAGTTTGTTGTTTCCACTCTGAAACGATGTTAATTGATCAGCTCAAAGATACAACTTCACCTTACAAGTCTCTCCTTTCTGAGGGGAGGAAGAAACTTGCCAAAAGCTAAATATAAACAACACGCAGTGGAAAATGCACATGTAGAGTAAAATGAAGGTGTTATTGATGATGGAAAAATGATGATTTTTTTTGGTTTTAGATTAGAAGTTTTTGGAATGTTAAATATTTGTTTTATTAAGATTATATTACATTAATATATTATTTTAAAGAGATATTTATTATATTCTACTTATTTATTTATTAACTGTATTTAACTAACTAAAACTTGTGACTCTCTCCTGAGAGTCTTGAGATATAGTTGGATCCCATTGGTCTATGAATCTAAACATTATTACTAGAATTTAATTAAGTAATTAGGTAAACAATCTCTAAACACACTCTACATGTGGAAAACACAGGAGTATAGACAAGAATTGTTTTCTCTTCTCTCTGTGTTTCTCTAGGAAAAATCCTGAGACAGAATTATATCTCTCTGTCCAGAGAATGTGAATGCTACCCATGTGCCTGCTGTGGGAGTGTGAAGTGATGCCTCCCTTCCTAAAGCAGGATGAGCTGCAGGTTAAGGGAGTTCATTGAGCAGTTGTAAATCTACACCCTGGTTCCTCCTGGTCACCAAAGATGACTCCCAGACTCTGCCAGTGGCTGCTCAGGGTGGCACAGGGTGTGTGTGCCCTGTGAGCTGGCAGCTGCAGCCCCTCTGCACATCCACTCTGAGCATTACTAACACCTTCCACTGCTTTGGGTACAGCAGGGAGGCAGCTCTTGCAACAGAGCACAAGGTTCCTCTCTGTTCCCAGGCTACAAATACTCCTCCAAGTGACCAATGCCTCAGGAACCTGGAGGCTTGTTGGAATTTTTACTGCAGGTGCTTGCAGGAACTCTGACCTGAGGGCAGGTAAAACCTGTTCCCCTCTGCCATGCACACAGCTCCACTGCCTCCTCCCTCCTGCATTATAAATCATCTCTGGTGTCTAATCCTCATTCTTTTCTCTTCCCAGGACAGTGTAAGTGCTCTCCTGGGATTGCTTTCAGTTCTGGGAGGTAGGCAAAGAGCCAGTGGCAAAAGGAGAAAGGTTTTTCTAGTGGAGGCAGATTTTTAACCCTTAGGTCTGATAGGACCTGCCACAAATCTCTCATTTCTTGGGGCTTTGGCTCTCCTGTTACAATAACTCTTGTCAACTTCACAGGTTTGTTTGAGACGTTGGCTTGATTTACTTATTTTTATAATTATATGTAATTAATGAAGCCTTCTTTGGGCTTCTGTCCTCATTGCTAGCATTTGATCTCTCTGGTGTCTCCCAAACATACTTTTCAAGCTGTCATTGAATCCTTTACATTTCATATTTTCTTCTAACTTGGAGTTTAAATAGAGTGAAGAAGGTGGCTCTTTGTCCTGGCCATGCCATCTCCCATCATTCTCCCATCATTTGGATTTCCCCCTTGCCCTTCTCTGAGTGCATAAACCCCACTGCTGCTTTCACTAGCAGGGATCAGACTGAGGAAATTGTATAAATTGTGGCCAGTATCAGATGAGAAGGTGCCTGGAACCCTGAGGACTGTTGTTCCTGTGCCAGACTATGAACCCTCCTAGCTCAGAAGATGTCTTTTCCAAGCAATTGATTGTTCTGCCAGGAGAATTGCACATAGCCAGTCCTTTTTCTTTTGGGCTGGTGATCATTTGGATTTGTTGGTATCACACATCAGTGAGCAAAATCTAACTAGCAGTGTTTGCCTCTTATCCCAAACTTGTCTTTTTTGATTGTTGTGATCATTCCAGCATCCTTGTGCAAGCTTTAATGCACCTTCCCTGCTTCCCTTCCCTTCTGCTTGGGTCAGGTTCTGGATGTTGTCCTTCAAGCTTCTGCTTTCATCCATAAAACCTTAAACAAGCACTTTCTGTAGTGTCTCTGCCTAATCCAAGCTTACTTAGGCCATGGAAAAGTTAATTTGTGGTGTTGGGTGTTACTTATGTGATGAAATGACAATCTCAGAGGAGAAAACTCTGCCTCATATGACATCAGCTTTCCAGTGAGTTGTTTAAAAAGCTGGATTTTTTTTTCTGTTAATGCTGTGATGGGCCATCATTTCAATACTAGTAAATATTTCTGATGGTGAGAACAAACTTCCTTTTATAGTATCCACATGCTGCTGTTTTTACTGAATCCAGCCTGGAGCTGTTTCCTATTTCTGAGTGTTGGCTCACACTCAGCAGCTCCTGGTGTTCACGTGCTCTGTCTCCCTCTGTTTCTCTCTCAGCTTTTTTAGCCTTGTTGATCTATTATTGTGACTTTGGCCAGACGACGCCAGCTTTCAGCATTTAATGGGCTGGGAGAGCAACAGCTTCCTCTGCCTGTGAGACCATGATGTCATCAGCTACTTTGGGTTCTTTCACCATCCTGGTGCTTCGGTGGATGTGGAAAGAATGCAAACAGCACTTTCCAGATGTTCTCAGGGCAGCTGGAAAACCATACATGGATTGTTTAGTTGGGGAATATTGCTGGTCTGTTCAGGAGACAGCAGGGAGAAGGGTGATGAAAACACAGCTCCTGTGCAGCAGTGCTGTCAGGTGTCTCAGGGAGGGTTGTTGGGGTGTTAAGTGATGGCACAGCNGGGTGTTTTTAATGCATTAATTAATTTTTATTGAGTGATGGAAAAGCTGATGTCAGAGCTGCATTGCGGTTGGGCGTGCAGGAACACAAGGTGTAGGAAATAATACAGCTAACACATGGGGGCAGGGAGAGTTTAACCATGGGCAGTTTAAAATAGCAAAGCTGAGCCCTATGGATATTAAAAACTATGACTGAATCAAAACAACGGGCTAATATTAAACTGGACTTTGCTGGGGGAGGAAAAAACCTGTTGGGTTCATTTCTGTTGTTGTATCCAATGTCCTAGGGATTTTTTTGGTCTCAACACCTGGATTTATGACTTAGGAGTTGTCTATTTTTGGCTTTGCAGGATACAAATGACAAGGGGCAATACAGGTTGTGTTTTACTGGGGTTTTTATTCAGAACTCTGAAGAGTATCCTTTTCTTTTTACAGTGATCTATAAACTTGTCCAGCATGACTTCTTGCCTGGCTGCTCTCACAGTTCAGATTGCACAGATCCACAGCAGGGAGGGGGAGGGAAGTGCTTTGGAAATGGGAGCCAAGACAGAGCACAGTTACATAATTGTACAAAAGAAAAGGGTTTTTTTTTTGTTTTGTTTTTTCCTTCCCATATCCTCCTGCCTACTGAAAAAATGTTGTTGGAAAGCTGGATGGAAAAAACTTCAGCATCGTTCATCCCTGTGGGGGCATGAAATGTATTGAAATGTTCCACCTGTTTTATGGCTGNTTCTGTCCTCATTGCTAGCATTTGATCTCTCTGGTGTCTCCCAAACATACTTTTCAAGCTGTCATTGAATCCTTTACATTTCATATTTTCTTTAACTTGGAGTTTAAATAGAGTGAAGAAGGTGGCTCTTTGTCCTGGCCATGCCATCTCCCATCATTCTCCCATCATTTGGATTTCCCCCTTACCCTTCTCTGAGTGCATAAACCCCACTGCTGCTTTCACTAGCAGGGATCAGACTGAGGAAATTGTATAAATTGTGGCCAGTATCAGATGAGAAGATGCCTGGAACCCTGAGGACTGTTGTTCCTGTGCCAGACTATGAACCCTCCTAGCTCAGAACGTGTCTTTTCCAAGCAATTGATTGTTCTGCCAGGAGAATTGCACATAGCCAGTCCTTTTTCTTTTGGGCTGGTGATCATTTGGATTTGCTGGTATCACACATCAGTGAGCAAAATCTAACTAGCAGTGTTTGCCTCTTATGCCAAACTTGTCTTTTTTGATTGTTGTGATCATTCCAGCATCCTTGTGCAAGCTTTAATGCACCTTCCCTGCTTCCCTTCCCTTCTGCTTGGGTCAGGTTCTGGATGTTGTCCTTCAAGCTTCTGCTTTCATCCATAAAACCTTAAACAAGCACTTTCTGTAGTGTCTCTGCCTAATCCAAGCTTACTTAGGCCATGGAAAAGTTAATTTGTGGTGTTGGGTGTTACTTATGTGATGAAATGACAATCTCAGAGGAGAAAACTCTGCCTCATATGACATCAGCTTTCCAGTGAGTTGTTTAAAAAGCTGGATTTTTTTTTCTGTTAATGCTGTGATGGGCCATCATTTCAATACTAGTAAATATTTCTGATGGTGAGAACAAACTTCCTTTTATAGTATCCACATGCTGCTGTTTTTACTGAATCCAGCCTGGAGCTGTTTCCTATTTCTGAGTGTTGGCTCACACTCAGCAGCTCCTGGTGTTCACGTGCTCTGTCTCCCTCTGTTTCTCTCTCAGCTTTTTTAGCCTTGTTGATCTATTATTGTGACTTTGGCCAGACGACGCCAGCTTTCAGCATTTAATGGGCTGGGAGAGCAACAGCTTCCTCTGCCTGTGAGACCATGATGTCATCAGCTACTTTGGGTTCTTTCACCATCCTGGTGCTTCGGTGGATGTGGAAAGAATGCAAACAGCACTTTCCAGATGTTCTCGGGGCAGCTGGAAAACCATACATGGATTGTTTAGCTGGGGAATATTGCTGGTCTGTTCAGGAGACAGCAGGGAGAAGGGTGATGAAAACACAGCTCCTGTGCAGCAGTGCTGTCAGGTGTCTCACAGAGGGTTGTTGGGGTGTTAAGTGATGGCACAGCTTATTCAGGACTCCAGCTGGGCAGCTGAAATATCTTCCTACCTGCTCTCCATTCCCTCTCTTCCCTGCCTTCCTCCAGCTTCAACTCCTGAGTGAAGCACAGTATCCTTCTGATCTCCTGCAAGGCAAATGCTGTTTTGTTCCTTCAGTTCCTCAGAGTTACTCAGCAGTTGAAGACTAAAGAAAAGAACAGTTATCTAGTTTTTAAACTCCCAGTAAAATATTTGATGTAGTAGGAGCTACTGAATAAACACAGGGGTGTTTCATCTTGGTGCAATGTAGATGGGAATTTGAAAGCCCTCTCCAGAGCTGGAAAAAGCATCAGCTCTCACCCACTTGTGGCATATCCAAAAAAGTCTATTTTTAGGGAGAACCGG
>VXBC01006163.1:145297-180822 GCA_013399945.1 Ploceus nigricollis
CCCATATCCTCCTGCCTACTGAAAAAATGTTGTTGGAAAGCTGGATGGAAAAAACTTCAGCATCGTTCATCCCTGTGGGGGCATGAAATGTATTGAAATGTTCCACCTGTTTTATGGCTGGTGCTTTTCCTCTTTCAGGTTTGACATCTACAGGAAGGTGCCAAAAGACCTTACACAGCCAACCTACACAGGGGCCATTAGTAAGTAACTTCTTTTTGATGTCCTTGCATAGCCCTGGTCTAAAATTAAAGATTGTTTGGCCTCTCTGTCTGCAGGGAATTCTTTTAAAGGGATGTTAAGCATTGGAAAGGGTGTCCTTTGTTGCTGAGGCAGCTTGTTCTGCCCATCAAACAGTGGAATAGTTTGTGTGAATTCAGAATTGTAGCATGGTTTGGGTTGGAAGGGGCCCTAAAGAGCCTCCAGCTCCAACCACTGATAGGGATCCACTCTCACTCCCATGTATCAATACACAGCCTTTGGCTGATACAGATCTCTTGCCTGGGCCCCTTTTCCTTCCTTCCTGCTCCTGAGGGAGGCTGGAGGCTGAGTAATGCCATTTCACACAATTATGTGCAGCGAGCTGGCTGGGCAGAGGGCTTGGTAAACATTGATCAGGCTGATCCTGCCAGGCCTGTCATTACCCTGCTCATGCAGCTTTCCTGTCCCTTTGAGCCAGGACTTCCTTTGATCAGGGAGCTGTGCCCCACTCAGCCATGCTCGTAGATGGGTCAGTAGTCTTGTGTGTCACTGGTGACGTGAGTGATGTCACATCCCTTGGTGACAGCACGCAGGACTGAGTCAGTGCCAGTGAATCAGGGCACAAAGGAAAGCCCTCTGTGAGCTGGAGAAACTCCTGGTTGTGAGCATGGTTGAAGAACAGGTTGTCCAGGCTGGTGTGGAGTCTCTGTCCTTGGGGATGCTCCAAACAACCAGAGCTGGGCCTGAGCAACCTGCTCAGAGCAGGGGAGTTGGACAGGATGGGCTCCAGAGAGGTCCCTGCCAGCTTTGACTATCCTGTGCTTCTGTGAAGATAACACATTTCCCTAAATATTTACTCTGAGTCCTTGTCCCCTGAGTTCTCCTGAATTACTTGTATCCCAACTCCCATTTGGGTTTGTTGAAGTTGTGAACAAAGAGCTTGACTCAAACTGTTTGGGAATTCAGGGGCGGATGAGATTTAGTGTTTTGAAAGAACACTTTGAACTTGTGAGTGATCCTGCCTTCTCTTCTGTTTTGGAAACTAAAAGTTCCCACACTGCCACTGGGCTCCCTTTGAGAATTTGTCTTGTTATGAATCACCTGCAAAAGAGTATTTTAGAAGCAAAAAAAACCATCAAAGGCCACCGAGTTTAGGCTTTCAGATCTGCAGTAAACAGCTCAAGTGATAAGTCTGTTGTGGGAAGGCTTCAAGGTTGTGACTCTTCCTTACAATTATTAGCTGACTTATTTCTCTCTATTGTTATTTACAGCTTCTCAGGCTTTGATTTTCTTCTCTAACTGGTTCTCCTTCTTTTTCTCAGAGTGTTTTTAGGCAGCCTGATAGAAGCTTCTGAACCACACAGGCAGCAAACAAACTGGTGGCTTTGCCTGTGAGGACCTTGTGAGCAGCTTTTCTAATGGGCTTTTTTCTGTCTGACCAAGCCTGTGGCTTGTAATTTGAAAGCCACTAATCTTAGGTGTTGCAGGAGGCCATGGATGAGACCAGCCCATTGCCAGGCCAGCTGGAAGCCTGGGAAAGTTGCATGACCTGGTGATAAATTGCTTAAGGGAAGTCAGCCTTTTTTAACAGTGGGGGCTTCAGTGCAGGGGAAGGTTGTGCCTCTCAAAAAAGCTTTCAGGCTTTAGTAATCATGTGGAATTACTATGCCTGAAACTTTATTTTGGCTTTCTTTAAGTCCTCCAAGTTTTACAGAGCAGATATCAAATAGTCCATGATATCCAACTATTGATTTAGGCCTTTTCCATATGATTTCTGCTGAAACCTTAGTTCAGTATCACTTCTGGTGCTGAAGGCTTTCTGGAATAGGAATGGACTTACTGCAGGGTTTCAACAGTGGCTTTTGGATTGTATAAAGGTCTATTTTCCAAAAAAAAAGGTTGAGATTTATTAGGGAAGAAGGCACAGATCAGATTACAGAAGAAAAGAGATGGAAAAGAGCAGCTCTGTTCCTGACCCCAGGGCTGAAGGAGCCAGGGCTGAAGGGGCCAAGGCTTTTAGGGAAGAAGCAGCTAAGGGAGAGTAAGTGTTGGGGGATTTTGAGGGAGAAGAGCAGGTGATCTCAAACGTGAGCAAGCTCAGAAGCCAGCTGGAGTTACTGAGGCTTTATTGGGTATGGATTTTTAATTCCCAAATTTTCAGTGAATGATGCATACAAGATACTTCAGATCTGTGTGGCAGCCACTCAGCTACAGTTTTTTTAGGAATGAAGGAACCAAGAATTACTAAGAGTGAGGTTTGTCCAGAACAACACAGCCACTGCTGTGGACTTCTCTGGGAAGTGTGTGTAGAAATTACTCATTCCTTTTCCTCAATAAAAGTCCCTTTTTCCAGGCAGCATCCCTGTCATGCTGTTGTCTCTCTTCCACCAGTTTTTGCAGGTCCTTCCACCGTGTGTAGCGTGTCTGTGGTGCCACTGTGACAGACGTGGTGCCAGCCTGGCCATGTTTGGGTACAGAGGCAGCAGCAGCAGCACTCCTGGCTGGCTGACAGTTGGCATCTGGCTGGACAGGAGCAGTGGGGCTCTGGAGAGGAGCCTGCAGCCCAGGCAGCTGCTGTCACCATGCTTCTCTCCAGCCATCAGTGTGGACGCATAGTTTGCATGCACATGTTGTATGCACACATGGAAACGTTATCCAGAAATACTCTGTGCTGTTTGGGGGCTGGAGTTTTAAATACACATCAGGAAATATCGAAGTTATGATTCACATGGCGCCTGTAACAGGACCCGTTCCTTGTGCTTCTTAGCAGTTTGCTCCATTGAATAATAAATACTCTTAATTTTATGCCTTAATATAGACATGGCTCCATGTTCTCAGTCTGTGTGATGTGTTAAACACTTTGTCTTTCTCTCATTTCTCGTGGGGTGGGGAGGCAGAGCCAGGAATGTACGCAGACGGGGTTTGTAGTGGAAGGGATAAATACAAAAAGGTTAGTGCAGGAATAAAAACCTTGGCAGAGTTTCCCATCCTTTTGGGATTGCAGATTAACCAACAGCAGTGTGTCTACACCAGCAACCTTTGATATATTGATCATGTTATCATATTAGAGTTTTAAAAAACCTGTCTCAGATGTTGTTGGAGCTCTGTGGGAACATCACCGTGCTCTTGCAGTTAAGGAAGCTTTATGCATGAATTGTTTGATTCTGTCTGATCCCAGCCTTTAATCTACTTTTCCAAATATAATACACTTGTCAAATGTGGGTGGTAGGACTGCACATTTGCATGGAAGCAGGTAAAAGCCTTCACTGTGAAAGAAGCAGCTGAAGCACCCCGTGCATAAATTCCTGTGCTGGGAACATCGTCTGTGCCTGCAGCTCCACGCTGAGAGAGGAGCTCCTGTTCTGCAGCTGAGGAAATGCTGCCTCTGGAGAGAGTAAATGATAATGCTGTCTCATGAGTCTCATGCCAAAAACTCCCCCTGCCCTGGAAATGTGTGTGTATAGGAAGAGTTTAACAGTCCAGTGTCCTCTTTCCCAGTGTCCAGCAGCAGATGCCTGAGAGAGAGCAGGAGGGGCAGGTTAAACACTTAACCAGGCTTTGCTCAGTTGGCTCCTGAGCTTCCTGAGCTGGAGTTGGTTCCTGTTTAGTATCCCTCAATGGATTTCTTCCTCAGGACATGTATGATTCCTTTTTGTAATCTAACAGGTTTTATTTCTTAAGCAACCTCAGCATCTGTAGTCAGGAATCCTCAGAATTTAGTTGTGTAAAGGAAAACCTTCCCTTGTTTTTAACCTCCCCTTTCCATGTAGTTCCCATACTGGAAGAGACAATGAGTGGTTGTTCCCCACTCACCTCCTTCAGGCTGCTCATGATTTTATATCCCCCTCTCATGTCCACCCTCAGTAATCTCTTTTACAGCTTCAAAACTGACTCTGTGGTTTGAGGACTGGGAAAAACATTGAGGAGCTTTGAAAGTCAGTCCCTGCCAGGAACTTCAGGGCATTCTTGCAGGGTTTTTTAGATATAGGTTAGTGGAATTTTACTGTGCTGTGTTTGGTAAGTATTGTCACAAACCTTCACTGCAAGAGCTGAACTGAAGATGGACTTGAGGGAGCAAGTACTGGAAAATAAGGTATTTTGATTATATAAGTGGCAAAGAAGGAAGTTTAAAAATTGGAAGAGAGAGGAAGCTCTGGGAGATAATTTAGTTAAGAGAGTTAGTAGGAGCTTTCCTAGAAATGCTTGAGAGCAGAGGTCTGGCTGATGCTGTGGAAAGCCTTTGTGGGATTATAACAAGCAGCAAGGAATATGGGAAGCAATTAAAGAAAAAAGGGTTGTCTACGTCAAACACTCTCCCCTGCAACTGCCAGAGATCAGAGATCTCATGTCTCTCTGTCAGTGATCAGCACTACAAACACTGGATCTACTCCTGGGCTGCCTTGGTTTCTTTTTTTGGGCTCTTATGTAGGTGTGGATGTCCTCACAAGAATTTGCTGCTGTGCTTTAAGCAGACCCTTCTCCTGGTGCCCTGTGCCAGGGGCTCAGCTGGGTCACAGCCCTGGTAACCTTCTGTGTCCTGACAGCCAAGATTTGGGAGCAGCTGTGTGCCCATCTGAGGTTTCTCTTCAGGAGTTAATATCCCTTCTTGCTTCCTGTTTTCCTACTGCTCTTTTTTTCCCTCTCTTTCCTCATCCTAGCTAGTGGATTTTTTGGCATCTCTGTTAATCCCTTGCACTTTAGAGTGGGTCAGTAAATGAATCCACAGTTGAAATTATTCTGATGAGGAAGGGGAAGCGACGCATTTCTCTTTCCTCAGAACTGGAAGAATGAGGCACGAGGCTTTAGGTCACTCAAGGCTCTGTCTCAGTACTTGCCCTCAGCACCTCCTTCCTTCCCTTGCCTCTCACATTCTTTACCAAGGGAGTGATAAAATTGTTCCCAGCCTGTTGTTACTTGAGCTTCCTGAAGGAATGGGCAGTCAGGCTGTAGAGGTCATGTGGAATAAAGTTGAGGAACATGGCTTTTTTTAAAAATGTATTTCTCAACCCTAATTAGTGGCTCTGGTAAAGTGGTCATTTCACAGAGAGCTGTGCTGGGATGGAGGGGTTGTGCTGGGATTGTGCTCTGGCTGTCACAGCCCTGGAAGAGCCTGTCAGTTCCTGCTTTGCCCTTCTGTGAGTGATTCATGGTGAATTTGGGTATTGTATTTAACACAGAGACACACTGCAGCCCTGTCTCCTTGAGCTGGCACATCCTGGCCTGCTCCAGTCATCCCTGATCCATAGGATTTCCAGCTGTGCTTCCTTCCAGCCCCTCCTGTCTGGGTGACTGTCACTGCTGCTTCAGTGTCCCTGCTCAGGGGTTGGAATAATTTCCTGGTGAAGAGCAAACAGTAACATTCCAGTTACCTTGGGTTCCCTCCATGCCATTCCAGGTTGGAATTCCTAGGAATTGTTGTCTGGGTACCTCACAATTCCTTCAGTGGGGATTTTCCCTCTCTGCAGAGTCAATTTGTCAGCAAATGGAGAAATGAGAGAAGTCAGGCACTGGCTGCACAATTCCAGTATTGCCACATTGTTGCTTTGTTTTTTTTAAAGTTTTAAAGTTTTTTTAAAATTCTTCTAAGCCTTCCGATGTTTACATTTTTGTGATAGAGTTTCTCACACACTGTTCATATAAAAATGGATTGTTTGAATTCCTTTCTGTGAGAAGAAAGAGTTAATTGATTATTACTTTGACCAGCGTAGTTAGAGTGACAATTTCATCCTCCAATCCATAGTCACCTTTAAGAATCTATATATACGAGATCTGAAAATAAATCTTACTTTTTTTTACCTTGAAAACTCAAAGTGAGTACGTGTCTTCATTTCGTGTCGAAGTGCAACACCACGTCTCTGCTGTCCCAGCTCTGAGGTGCCTTACACAGAGCTTTGGAACCTGACAGAGAGCCAAAGTGTCTCCTCATCCCCAAAACACCGTGTAAGGGGTCTATGTGCTTTCAGAGCAAGGTTCTTTTTGCCTTTTAGAGTTTTTAATAGTGATAAAATTGGAAGCCAAGGCTCCAAAGAAGTGATGTTGTCAAGCAGCTGTGTCAAGAAGAGGCAGTGCTGGCAGACCAGCGTTGTGTGCTGAAAATGGAGAATGCAGGAGCTGTGGGGAGGTGGAAATCATGACAGAAAAAGTGGCCCAAAAGTGGAAGATATCCCTGTTCTGGGTCATTAATTATTAAGCCAAGGGGTGCTCCTATTTTCACTGCAAGAGGCAAAGAAATTAAGATGAAGCTTTTCTAGATAATGTTGCCTGTGAGCAGAATTAAGACATGCCTTTGGTAAGTCCCAAGGGTGGGGATGCAGTGGTCAGGATTTTATGTGAATTTGAGGGCTTCTATTTTTTTTCTTGTGTGCAGAATCTCCTAGAGTTTGCTCAGTGGGAAAGACACAAGTTTGATATTTATGCATTCATAAAATAATAGAACTTTTAATGGTTCCTCAGGATGTTTGGATATTGGCATGGCATTGAGGTCACTGCTCTGGTGGGCTCCCCTGGGTCATGGACTCTAAAAATTGTTAATTCTCAATTGTGTTTGGGTGGCATATCCATAGGGGCAGTGATATGGCTGTGTGAAAAGACTTTTTGTCTTTGTTAGACATACAAAACTAATCTTTTCTCCTCCTTGCCTCTGTTCCAGTTTCTGTCTGCTGCTGTCTCTTCATATTGTTTCTCTTCCTGTCTGAGCTCACCGGATTCATAGCCACTGAAATGTAAGTAAAAGTCATGTTTTCCCCTGTTTGTGTGGATGTGAATCTTTACAGCTTTACTGTTATCTGAGAGAAATATTCCTGTAATTTCACTAGGTCATTTAATTGTGTAATGGGTTTGGGATTCCTTTAGGTTGAGTCCAAATTCTCAGACATCCATTCAGCTTTTTAATTTGCCAAAATTAATAGGCAAACTTGGTTCTCAACTATTTTTGATAGAGGAAGCTGTTCCAGACTTGCTTGATCCTTTATTAGCTGCATACTGGATTGCATAATTAGCAGCATGGAGAAATGGATTGCATAAAATAAGAATTATTAATTTAATATCAATAATTGCTTTTTTTTATGATGTCACAGCTGAATCTCTGATTCATGCAGGTAGTTTTATTAATGTGTGAATTTTTTCTTCTTTTGTTGAGCCTTACTAGGAAACCTTATTCACAGGTTTTGTGCCTGAGGACAAGTTGCCCCAGGTGGTGACAGCTGTGAGAAAAATGGAAATAATTTCTACTTTTAAAAATTGCTCATTGAACAAGTATGAAGTACTTATTAACCCCGAGTTAATCAGATTTTTATTTTTTCCCCCTGTTCTCATATTCTTCCTGCCTCAAAGTAAACTTTTAGTAACTCTTAACACATCCACCTTTCTTTTGGGCTCTAGGAAACCTTCTCCATCACCCTGCTGATGTGGCAGTGAGCTCACTGAGTGCGAGGCACAGTTCCTGGATAGTTGGGAAGGGTGGAAGTTCTGTCAGGCTCACATGATGGTCGTGATAGCAACAGATGTCAGTGCTGAGCTAAAAGGCTCTGAAACCTTGCTTAGATTGACCATTTTGATAACCAAGAGGCTCTTTCATTGTTCTTGTGCAGCTCTGTCTTGGAATCAAGAGTATAATTTCAGGAATAATGTTAATGTTGACTAATGTTTAACTGAAGGCAGGAGTGTAATCAAGCTCAGATCATTTTTTGTGCCTGTTGCACGTTTACTTCAGAGATGGTATCTCAGATTTCTTGCTTGCTCACTGTTTCTTTGACTTCAGTTCCGTGTGTTTGCTTGTGAAATCCGGGGTCACCTTATCAGCCACTTCACTGAGCTGAGTTTCCTTGGGTTTCATGTTTTAAAAATCACAGAAAAGCTAGAAAGACTGCTTCAAGTAAAGCACTGCTTTTTCTTGCTCTCCTCTTAGATCTCATTCTCTTGCCTGGTTTTCTTTTTTCTTTCAGTTAATGCTTTACAGGAGGAATTAGTAATATTTACCTAGTTTTGACCCAGTTATTGGAGAGCACATCTGTATGTAGTGGCAGTTTCCTGACTAGAAATTCCTTTTTAAACAGCACAATTGCATAATTCTCTGAGGCCTCTTCTTGCTTTTTCCTTAAGAAGATGATGCATTTTCCACAGAAATATTGGGAAGTGCTGTAAGCATGCTCAGCTAACAAGTTCCTCATTAAAACCTCAGAGAGATGGTGAAGTGCCTTTCCCAGCAGGAGCTGTGTGGGGAGGAGGTGTTTGTAAGCAATAAAGGAGTAAAATTTGAGAAAGGATGTCATACAAGAGTCTGGGACAAATGACTGCAGGAACCTGATTCGTCATGGACTGTCCAACACAAAAGCTCACACAAAAGAGTAGGAAAACCTCCTTCTGATGAGTTACAAGTCATCAGACTCTTGCTGGGAACATTCACCCCCAGCACTTGTGAAAAGGCTCTCCCAGAGCAGCGGAAATACTTCAGAAAGTCACTTCAAGTCCTTCCCAGTTCAGCGAATTCGAAAGCAGGAGTTAACTTTTATTTTCCATTTCTTACTCATTGGTTTCTCTTCTGAGAAACCCAGTACAAGTTGTTGTGAGCCTCTTGTGTTTCCCTTTCAGTCAGGTATTACTGGCAGTGTGTTGTGAGGCAGCAGAGCCTCATTATTGGGAATAAGAATTGGGAGCTCTGCGTGGTCTGGAACTTGTGAGAGCTCTGTGCTGCCATTAAACTGGGTAGTAGCAAATAGCAGGGGAAAAACTGTCTCAAAAAGGTTTTCGAGCCTTGTTTGCCCATGATCCAAATACTTACAAATATATGGAAGATTCCTTATGTGCAATCTGTTCAGTTCTCATCAACTTTTATTGCAAGCTTCAAGGGTTTTTTTTAGTGTTAAGAGTCTCCTACAAGAGATTCCTCACCCAGACTGAAGTTTCCCAATGCCAGCCAGGACCTGGATGATTACAGGTGTGCAGTTACATGGGGTGAACTTTCCTGCTTTGTCACTGCCAGCTGTGCTGTGAGACTGCATCACTCTTTCTCCTTTTGTGTCATATTTTCCTTAAAGCACTTGACAGAGCCAGGTTGGGTGGAGAGAGCTGCACAATTTTGATGGCAAGGTAAGCACTTGGCCTGGTGTTTTACATCAGAGACGTGGCAGGTTCCCTGCTGAGCACTCCTGCTTCCCTCAGAGCCCTGTTCCACTGAGTGAGGTGTGTGCAGGGACAGCTCCTTCAGGGCAGTGGTGCCCACAGGATTCCCCATCTCACTCTCAGCACCGAGAGCTTCCCTTGGTGGCTGCATTTCAACCAAGAGGTTGGTGTGGTTTGTTGAGCTCGTGCTGCAACATGAGAAAAGAAGGTCTGCTCTGCACCACACTGACCCCAAATACTCACTGGCTCCTGCCCACTGCTGGACTTTCTTCCACGTTCACATGAGTGCAGCAGCCTCAGTGCCTGGTATTACTCGAAATCTCGGTTTGGCCGCTCTTGCCCAACTTCAAAGCTGTTTTTCTTTGACCAGCCCATTGTGGTAGCATTTACAGTCTCAGCTGCTGAAGGCTTGTCTGGGTGGCAGGGAGCCAAGAAATGACACCCTCATCTCGAGGATCACAGTCATAGCCCTAAACCCAAGCATTACCTGTGTGGGGAGGACGGCAGCTGTGTCATAACTCGTGTGGGCATTTCTAATGAGCGCCGGGGCTGTGTCTGTGCACAGGAGCTGACTCCAGTTAGGAAGTCAAACCAAGACACTGCAGGAAGCTCATGGAAGAGGTAACACAGTCTAAAGGCATGTCCTATTCTGCTGCTGACGGGTTTCCTGGGGAGACCAGCCCTGAGGAGGGTAGAAAACTCCCAAGTTGCTCATCTTCCAGATTTATCGTGTGACCCTAACAGGCCTGTGAGCAGCCATGAAGGAAATCCAAGCTTGGCACTTAGGTGGGGCTGCATCCTTCCCAGGAAAAGCACAGTGAAGGGCTGGTGAGGGAGAAGAGCTTTTTTCTTTTCTCAGTCACAACCCATCATTGCCATTAAGGGGAGGGTGAGTTTAACTCTGGAAATCAAGGATCTGCTTAATTTTTCAGTTTTTTTAGTACAGACTGAGAGTGACTGAAGACTTAGTCCAAACTTCAGGCATTGGAATGTCCCCATCCCTGGAGGTGCCCAGGGAACACCTGGATGTGGCACTCAGTGCTCTGGGCTGGGTCACAAGGTGGGGATGGGTCACAGGTTGGACTCGCTGATCTTAGATGTCTTTTCCAGCCTAAGTGATTCCATACCAATAACTTGATGAATCTCCTAAATTCTGTAGAAGATAAAGAAAAAGAGGTCCGTGCTCCACATTTGAACCTCTGAAAGATGAACAGCATCAAACACTCTTGTCCCACTGAGCCAATGACTCAAATGGCTGAAGAAATTAAGCTAAAGGGTTAAATGTGTCTGGTTTTTCCTGGACAAGACCAACAGTTGGTTGAGTTGAGAGTAGTCTGAGTGCTAGGAATGGCTTGTCCTGCCTTTAGCAGCCTCCTCATTCCTCTGCTGCTGTGTTGCAAATCAGAAGCATAGAAATCACCCAGCTCTTTTCTAATTAACTCAGATCAGTGCTAGACGTTAATAGCTGGCAAGATGATAATCTCACAGTTTTATCACCCTAATTAGGTCATGAATTATGTCCTGTAAGATCAATAATAGTTTTCCAAGCATTCCATCATTAAGGATTAAAGATGTAATTAACTAATCTAGTCTGCCTTGCATTGGCAGCCAGGGGAAGGGGTAGGAGGGGATGAATGTGGTGCTTGTAGTATGAATGTTTCTGCTCAACACTAATTCATCTGCCACAGCACACTGTAGGAAGCAACAGACTGTTCCTGGCAGTGTTTGCTTTTTTTTTTTTATGTAATAATAGACAAAAACCTGTCTGAAGTGACAAGTTTGCTAATTGGAAAGCTGAGCCCCCCACAAGGCAATTAATTACTTAAGCAAAATATCTGCAGTAAAATTACTGCCTTTTCATGAAAGCATAAACCATGAATCACAGAATCACAGAATATCCTGAGCTGGCAGGGACCCACTAGGCTGATCAAAGCCCAGTTCCTGGCCTGAAACAGGATAGCCCCAAGAAGGCTGTCAGGAGTGTGGGAGGAAGCAAAACTCCAGGAGTTTCAGGGAGCAGTGTTCCTTGTCCACACTGGATTCATTTGCATGCCCAGGACTGATCCTGCAGAGCAGCAGGATTGTCACCAGACCTGTCTTCAGAGGCTTTTTATCCCATAGCTCTCCAGAGTGTGTGGGGTGTGTTTTGTGGCTCTCAGCCCATGGAAATGGTACCAACCAGCAGAGTGTGATCCAGCTGCAGCAGAGGTTCCTTCTGCTGGAAACCCTAATCTGGGAGCACAAGCCAAGAGATGCCACAATTCCTGTGTCCTGCCACTGAGCTGGAGATACACCTCCGACCCTGCTGGCTCATCCATTTGAGGCAGATGAAAAGCTGGAGCCAAGCAGCCCAGCATGGGCAGCACAGCTTTGTAGACAAAGGAAATTGGAGTTGTAATCCTGCTCCTGCTGCCGACTGACCTTGAGACAGACACTTTTCTGCAGAAGGATATAATCCTTAGCAGCCCTGAGAGAGGTAGGCAGGTAAGAAGCTTAATTGATGTTTGTGTGGCAAGGTGGGGATTACCTAACAGGAGGTGTTAGAGGTTTGTAGGGGTTGCTGTGCCCTGTGTGGGCTTGCAGGAAGCGGAAGGTCGTGTCATGATGTCATTTGCAATTCCTGACTCAAGTCTACATTGACGTCTTTCGAACCTTTCTCCTTCTTCCTGTCTCCTGGAGAGCTGTAATTCCTTCCTTTGTAGGGCAGCGTGTTTGCTGTGCTCCACAGCTGATCTGGGACAAGCACCTTCACACTGAGGAGCTGATTGGGATGCAGAAGATGACAAATGTCAGAGCAACAGACATATGACGCAGTAGAGAGAGTTTGCTGACCTGCTTGTTGTTGTTTCTTCACACAAATTGAAAAGAAGATTTGTCTAATGCTCTCTGCTCTGGCACCACTGAAAATGTGGTGATGCAGGAATCTCAGCACTGGAGGGTTGTGTTTCTGGAAGGTGGTTGATTAGAGCTGAAAGGGCAAGTGGAGCCAAGAGGGCTCACCTGAGAAAGTCTTTTGAGAAGCTTTGGGCTTCCTCAAGAAAGAATAATTATTTTCCCTCTTAGGCACAGGGTCCTGGAGATCAGAGGGTGCCTCCTGGGAGTTGGAGGACAAGGTAAAGTGCAGCTTTCTGGAGTAAGTGGCTGTATTTTCTCTGTGGCTGATGACTGAGGAGGAGGCTGGCTGATTGTTTGCTGTGAAAGGGGGAGAAAAAAGGCTAAAACCTAAAGCAGGGATGGGACAAGGAGGACAGAGGACAAGGCAGATGTGTTTAGAGAGCACCCATGCAGTGTGTGAAGCTCTGGAAGGTGGATGCAGTGCCCACCCTTGGATCCAAAGGGCTGTTGAAGTGCTGAAGTTAATGGCCAGAGCTGCTGTGTGGAAAGAAGTTACTGTGGAAGTTTTGTTTCTGGGGAAACGAAGCTGTTGTGCCATAAATCTGAGACCTAAAGCAGAGGGAACAGGTCTGACTTTCTTTGGATAAAACCCTGAAGCCGTGGCGTGCCCTCTGGCTGCTGTGGCCCCCTTTCCTTGGCTCTCACGTGCCATTGGCATGATCTGGCCAAAGGGTCCCTCCAGCTTTTTGTGTGGAATGCTGGAAGTTTGTAAGCAGACGGGGTAAGCAGCCCAGCAGCATCACTCAGGAATGTGAAGTATTTCCAAGTGGCTCTTTCTAGAAGTGAAGCAGATTCCTGATGTGTGGATCATGGAGAAACTTGCCTCCTGTTCCTCGGGTCAGTGGTGGGAGGCTCTGTGGGGGTGGGAGGTCCAGCTCTCACCTGTTGTGCTGCACTCGTTGTACTCTCAGAGCTCTGCACCCTCACCCTCCTTCATTGTGCTGCTTTTATTCAAATATTCCTTAGTAGCAGCCAGGAAAACACCAACTCCTGCATGTTTGGAGAAGGTACACCCTGCCTTTGGAGTCACAATATGACCAATATCCCTGCCTCTCTCTGCCTGGCCTCGGGTTTTATTTCCCTTGTGACCATCCCAGATTTACTATTAAGGCACTGTTACTCCTGGGACACTTTGTAGTCCAGGACAGACAGCTATAAATTAGAGTCAACTTCTTTTCTTCCACCAGAGACCTTACTCCTTCAGGGAGAGTGGCTAGAGGGGGTAAATTTTTAAAATTCTTTTTCTGACATCCCAGGAGAGTCTGATTAAATAGTAGGAAGTGTGTGTGGAATTTGGCTTCGTGGCCCTGGGGAGGAGGATGGCAAAGGACATGTGAGTGCCAGCCCTTTGCCACCCAAACCTGGGTGCCAGTGGTTCACTGGAGGGAATAGCCTTGACCATGGAAATTTACATTACCTGTGAAATTTCAAGAATTCCAATACTCCAAATATTTGAGGAGAGAAATGGCCACTTTGTTAAAAATAACATTTCTTCTGAGGTTTGCCCCACCAAGTGCAGCCTGTGGTGTGTTGTCATTGTACCCTTGGTTCCCCATAGTGAGAGGGAATACCAGTGACACACAAAGGATGCACTTTGGGACTGGATTTGTCAGTTTGGGCCCTCAGCAAGGGCTGATCATGCCATGAGGAGGCAGTGGCTGGAGCTGGGAGGGAGAGGCAGGATCCAGCTGGAAGGGTGCTCCATGAAAGGTGACGCTGTGGGTTGAAATGAGGGGAAGGAAAGGAGGGAGCCGCTGTCACGAGCTGCCTGATGTCTGTGCAGTGATAGATTGGGTTGTGAAATTTGGAACGTGAGTTGGAGAGGGGCAGGGGGCTACTGGGTGAAGAGGAGGAGGAGGAGGAAGCGGCTGTGAGCCTTGCCCAAGGGACAGGTTGGGAGCCACTGGTCCAGTGACCGGACTGCGGGACAGGAAACCAGTTTCCTTCACCTGCAGCTAATGGGCTGTGTGACCTGCACAAGCTGCCCTACTTCTCTGTGCCTCAGTGATCCAACAAGCAGCCAAGTGACCTCAGCACTTGCCGTCCTATGTCAGAGCTCCCACAGGCTCCCTGTGCACTGTTCATCCTCTGATTTCTGCCAGAGAAATCAGAAATTTCTTTCTCACTCGCTCATCACCGAGAGGCTCCTGTGCCTTCACTGCCAGAGCCGCACGATTTCTGACAGGTTCAGGGTTAGAAGTCAGCAAATACAAACACTGACCGTGCTAGGGCTTTTCTCCAGAGAGCTGGGATGTTCAGCTGAGCTGCTGGAGCTGACTGTGCCCTGCCAGCCCTGCTGTGAGTGCTCCTTTAGCCAGGAGTGCCGAGGTGCCCGTGGCACTGCTGGGCATCTCTGGGCATCTCTGGGCATCTCGGCCAGCACAGCGCTGGGAAGGAGCCAGGGGCTCTGAAATGGGCTGGCTGGAGCTGGGAAATGGGTGGGAGCACTCGGGCAGCACTGAGAGGTGCCTTGCTCTGGGGGATTAATGCCCATCCTGGCTGGAGCTGCTCCTCCCGGCCCTATTTTGATATATGACTTAATCCAATCTGCCCAATCTGTCAGTAATGAACACATAGAGGAGAGGAGAGAATGCATTCCACCCAGGAGGAGAGGGCTCAGCCAAAAAGCTGCTAACTAGGTCACTGATGAGCAATCTTTCCCCTCCCTCTGTGTCATTTTTATTAATCACTTGAAAAATAGGTTGAGTAATGATTGCAAGCAACTTGTCAAGCCAATTAAAAACAGAGAAAGGTAGGGCTGTGAAGCCGAAGACAAATGCTGTGCTGGTTTTAAATGAGTGTCTGTAAACCCCACTGACCTGTGAGTAATTGCCTCCAAAAAACCTGGCAGTATGTGTGTTTCTCAGTGTCAAGGTTTGTTTCTTCTGCATCCACAGGGCAAACAGTTCACCGTGGTCCAGAGATGTATCACCAGAGCAAAATCATTTTGAATCTGTCCTGTAGCTGCCTTAATCTGCTTTGACTCTTAGCATGTGGACTCTTCAGTGGGGCTTGTCAAAGAGTTTAGTGCACTTTGAATGTAAAATAAAAATGCTGCAGAGCACTTACTTGTTTTATTTTATGTCATTTGCCTGAATCTAAGCTCCCATAGCTTTATAATCTGCCCAGCTGGAAGATAAATTGTCAAATCTTGTTTGTTGAACAGGGAAAAGCTTCTAGGTAATCTCACCATCGTCTCAGTTCAATGGGGTGAGTCTCCCCAGAGTGGATTCTCCAGGACTATTCAGCAAATTCAGCACTGGGCTTGTTTTGGTTTATTTTTACGTGTCGGATGGATTGTGTGTGCCAACAATAAATATTTATACTCCTGCATTCCTCTGCCTCTCTATCTGTGTTTTGTCTCCTGTGAGATGCGTGCCAGCACTGTGGGTGCTATGAGACAGCATTACTCTTTGGGAGGCTGCTGTAGAGTGTGTGAGATCCTGCTGTCCAGGATGTTTCTTCCCATCTGTTCCTGGCTCAAATCCCCTTCTCCTCAATTTTAGTCACCACTTTTGGTTACCATTCATAGACTGAAATGTGATATTAAGGAGAAGAATACAAATATGTTGTGCTGCCTTCCTTCTCTTGCTGCTGCTCTGTCAGCTGGGTGGCAATAACAAAAGGCAATTAGTGACACAAATAAGCTTTCCTGGGGGTAGTTGAGAGCAGCCTTTCTCTAGAACTATTTGTGGAACAAATGGAAAAACACGATTCCCTCCTGCCTAAAAGGAGTAGCAGCCCAGGGGAGAGGAGGGGTGGATCAATAACCTGCCATCTCTTCAGCATTAGGCTCTTGTTTTGTAGCACCTCTGAAACACCAGGGTGGAGAAGGGTACAGGAAGCACAGAAATTTTGTTTTTTACTGGTGCAGAACTTATTTAAAGCCTCCTGCACTTGCCAAGCGAGAAATCAAATTAAGCTGTGATTTGCCCCCATTCCATTCTGGAGAGCTTTCCCTTCTCTCTGTAACTCTGTTGTAGCCATCACACAATCAAACCTCCTCTTTCCAGTCTTTTTTCCCTTCCCCATGCAAGTTTTTGGGTTTTCCCTGTGGGAAGCAGCCCTGTGCCTGAGCCCACCTGTGTTTTTGCCCTCCAGAGTTAATGAGCTCTACGTGGATGACCCAGACAAAGACAGTGGAGGGAAAATAGAAGTGAACCTGAACATCAGTTTGCCAAACCTGCACTGTGAACGTGAGTACCCCTTCACTTAGCAGCTTTTCTTTGTGTAATACTTGAGTAATACTTGAAATGGGCCCAGACTGGTACAGTGGCCCTTCTTCTGTAACAGGATGGAAATGAGTAGCTGCAGCCTCTGCCAATATCCCATTGCTTTCTGTTCCAGGCCTGGGCACCCGTTTTCTTGGACCATGTGTTAGTGGCTGATCTTCACTGGCTTCTTTCTGAATCTCATTTCCTTTTTTTTTCTTTTTTTTTTTTTTTTTAATAGCGACCTTTTTGTGTCTGGGAGCAAGAAACCTCCCAAGTTCCATTTGGAACTCTGAATGCACCAGCTGGTTGTTGGCTCTTCCCAGATCACCTGCCTTGTCTGCCTGAAGTTTTTCTGTTTGTGTGATTGGGATTGCAGGCAGCTGGCAGGACATGGGAGGTGTATTTGTGTCAAACAGGCAGTGTGAAAAGTTTGGTTACAAAGCTTTTCTGGTATAACATTTTTTGACAAAGGACAGAAGGACATTATCACCTCAGTTTAGTCAAATGTCAGGAAAAAAGTGTGGATTTTTTTCAAGTAAAAGCAATACATGCTTTTCCTATGCAACTTCCTGTTACTTATTTTGTTTGATTTTGTTTTAAATTGTCTTCTCCCTCCCACCCCTGCAGTGGTTGGGCTGGACATCCAGGATGAAATGGGAAGGCACGAAGTGGGTCACATTGACAACTCGATGAAGATCCCTCTCAATAATGGGGATGGCTGCAGGTTTGAGGGCCATTTCAGCATCAACAAGGTGAGTGGCAGTGACAGTGGGTGAGGGTGTGCTGGCTGGGGAAATGCTGGCAGGATCCATTTGTAAAAATGAAAATTTGGAAATCTGTGTCTCTCCTGCCGTGTGTGTGTTTATGACCCCGATCAGACAAATTCAAGTCAGTGTGGGGAGAGGAGGCTGCATGGCCAGACCCACGGGGAATGTGTTAGATCAGGGGTTTTCTTCACTCTCCAAAGCAGGTAATGGAGACAGAACTGCTGAACAGAGAGAGCAGCTCTGTGCAGCAGCCCGATGTTCAGGGGATGTGTGAAAACCCTACAGATGCCAAAGGGCTTCTGTGTTTACTCCTCACGACTTCTGCACCTCCAAAACCTGACTCAGTGTGGAGAGGTCTTTGGCAGTGGCTGCATCCCAGCTCTCCTTTGTTCTGAGAGCTGCAGAATGACAGGAATGTTCCCTGCTGGAGGGTGCCAGGGCTCGTGCTGGGATGTTTGGAATACAGCACGTGGCCCCACGCATGCTTGGTGGGGATGCTCTGCATCTGTCTCAAGGAATGAAAATCCAGGCCTGGAGGAGGCTCCTCTTTGGGATGGGTGTGTTCAAGATTGAATAATCTTGCTATGTAATGCTGGAGATGACTTGCTGGGGTGGGGGAGGCACTGGTGGGACCCGCTGATGTCCTAAGAAGGGCACACCCTTTATTCACTCCTCTTCGTGTACCACAGGCTACAAAATCCTACTTCCTTCTTTTCCTCCCAGCTCATGTTAAAGCACATATAAAAATAACAGACAGGACCTCTTGCTGATTCTGTGGCATGGAAAGGATTAGGGGTTTAAAAAGAGGTTTTTCCTCATCTCCAGGCCACCAGGATCTCTGGCAGCTGGTAGTCCACAAAACTGGGAAAGGGCTTCTGGAAAGGTAGTTCTTATCCAGACAATTCCCAGAGCACAGAGCTGAGGTACCTGGGAGTTTGTCTGCTGGATGTGGTGTGTCCTGCTCACAAAGCAGCTCTAGAAGGGAGTGCAGAATGTGGCAATGAGGAGCTTCCTCCACTGCTGATTTGTGTCTCATTTAGTGGCTGGAGCAGCTGTCGCAGGCAGGGGAGCTGACCCAGCACTTCTGGCTCTGGAAACCCAAATCTCTTGTGTGTGACCTGGAAGTCTGCAGTCCCTTGGCAGGAATTGGACAGGCTGAGCTGGGAGCTGGAGCAGGACCTGGCCAGCCTTGGAAACTTGACCAAGGCTTGCACTTGGGTGTTGCTGTCACAGCTGCTGAGGGAGGACAGGGTGACAGTGAGATGATGGTGTGTGCTGCTTGCTGCAGGGCCTGACGCCCTGTTTGCTCAGCTTGTTTATGACACAGCTGGTGTCCACACCTGAAAGTGTTCCCAGGAGTGCACTGCTGTTCCTCAGGTCATTAAATCAGCTTTCCTGAAAGCACATGGAAGGGCATGTGGCCTCCCATGGCCCTGCTGGTGAGGTGTCTCTGCAGAGAGCACGCTGGGCACCAGTTGTATAACCACCCTCCCACTCCTGCCTTGGGCTGTGCCAGATTGCTCCTCAGGGTTGCTTCATTTCACAACCTTTTCTCAATAGGAAAATATTCTTGCACCCTCCATGACAGTGATTGGGCTGTATCTGCTGAAGGACTTCAGGGCTAGTGACCTGAAAAGTGCATGCATGCAGAGTTGTGCCCTCAGAGAGACACCAGGGCTCATTTTCTGTCATGGAACTGAGCCTTTAGGTGAAACTTGTGTTTTTCAATTCTTTGTATTTCCCTCCATTAAAAAAATTAAAAGGAAGGGCTCCTGCTGGCTCCTGCCAGGTGGAGAAGGGGAAGATCCAGGTTAGTTTGTACAGGATGCCCACGTGGGTTTGGTGGTGGATTTCCTCTTCATATAAAACTCATTCTTGCACACAATCTCAGGAGTAAAGTTGCTCATGAGTGGTACCAGAAGAGAAATCCATCCTCAGCTTCCTGGGCTGCTCCGCAGCAGTGGGCCCGTTTGCAAATGCCAGATGTGGGAGTAAGACACTGAGCAAGAGAGACAGGAATTTTATTTTAATAGGGATGAAAGACATAGCCTAAAGTGCTAGGAATCCCTGGAGCTGGGAGCGACCCACTCATCCTCTCCTGGTCAGGAACCTCAGAACTGTTGGGGTGCCAGACTGGGGCTGCAGGACTTGAGTGTGGTGGTGTTAGTCAGCTGCAGGAAGGTATCACAGATTCTTCCATCTTCCTGGATGGATCCAGGCATTCCCATGTCACATCACAGAGCCTAGCAGTGCCTTGAGGGATAAAATGTGCAATCCTGTCTTCCCTGTCTTGGCTAATTTTAGGTCCCTGGTAACTTCCACGTGTCGACGCACAGCGCGACGGCGCAGCCCCAGAACCCCGACATGACTCACGTCATCCACAAGCTCTCATTTGGGGACAAGCTACAGGTGAGTCCTGAAAATTCCCTGGCTGTAGGGGAATGCAGTGAGAGTGGTTTAATATTAGACACTTTGGTTTTATGGAAGGCCTGTGTGTCCCTGCAACGTAAGCTCAAGTCTGGAAGAGTTCACAGCTGCCACCCGCTCGGGCAGAAGCAGTGTCCAGTCACAGAGCAACTGTGCTGTTTTCTTCTGAAACTCAAAGTGCTTTTGGAAAACTCTGTGGCTGTCTCTCTGAAGGGAGTTAGAAATGAGGGTTTGTGGCTCAGCAAAATCCTGGTTTTAGCATGAGCACAGCAAACAAACCTTTCTGCCTTTGTGGAGGAGCAGTGATGCACTCAGGGAAGATGTGTGCTGGCTACTGTGTTCACCACAGCAGCAGTCAAGCTCTTTTTAATTCACTTCACTCTGCTTGTATAGCAGACACCTATTAGTCAAATTTGCTCTGTGAAACACAAGTTAGACTTAGCACTGCCAATTCCCTGCTGGGAAGAAGCTGAATGCATGCACTTGCCCAGTGGATAGAGTTTCACCAGGTGCTGCAAGTTATGTAATATTACCTGATTTCTCAATAAGGACAGATTACAGCACTTCTCTAGCCTACTTCCAAGGAGCTGGCCTCACAGGTGGGAGTTCCACATGTGCACACCCAGCTTGAGACTCACCCTAAACATTGCTTACCCATAGTCTCTCTGTAATCTTCTTTCCTCAGCACAGACGTCTCATTAGTCTGCTCCTTGTACACCCACTTCCAAAACCCTTTTTCATGCTAACGAGTCTAAGCGTTGCTTTGTAGTCTTCTGATTCTGCTCCCGGCTTCTTTTAGGAATTATCTTGTGTGGGAACGAGGAAATATTAGCGTATAAATAAGCTGGGCTTAATGTCTGTAAAGCACACTGAGATTATGAAAAATATGAGGTGAGTGGTAATAGGGAGTTGTGCAGCCTGCGTGGGAAATGGGTGCTCTGAGGAAGCATTCCCATTGTTTTATCATGGAGTGCTGGAGTAAGGCAGCTGGAGTGTGAATCAGCATGAAGGAGGAGCCTGGAGAGACAGGCAGCAAGTGTCTTCAGTTCTTGTGGTGAGAAACCTGTCTAGCAAATGTGGAGTTGGCTCCTGATTGGGGCAAGTTCAGATGAGTATTTTCAGAGTTCAGGATAACTGCTCGTGGTCTGAATGCTCAGGAGGGAGCACGTAGGTGCTGCAGGCAAACAGGAGTTCAGCAGCACAAATTAAAGAAGGATATGTTCACCAAACAGGTGCTACCACGACTCAGCAAGCAGTGAGAGCCAGCCAGTGTGGGGAGTGTGGCATGCACATTCTTCTCTGTCTCAGGAAATTTTCATAGAAGAGCACAGAGAGAAGAAAGAGAAAACAATTTCTATTTCTGCTCCTTGTTTTCCCATGTGGAGTGTGTTTGGAGAATTATTTACCTTGGGTGATTGCTTGATTAGATTCTGGTGAGGATTGTTTAAGTCTGGTGGCCAACCACATCCACCTGTGTCTGGACTCTCTCAGGGAGAGGGTCATGGGTTTTAAGTTAGAGTTAGTTAGATATGGTAGTTAGAAAAGTAGGTATGTAGTTTTAGTATCTCCTTGAAATAGTATATTAATGTATTATAATATAGTTATAATAAATCATTCAGCCTTCTGAACTGGAATCAGACATCATCATTTCTTCCCATCCTGGGTTCACCTGCATTTTTACAATAGGGGAGCTTTAGGTCTGTCTAGGTGCACCTTTGAATATTTCAGGTTGTCTCCACCTGCTTTGATGTAATAAAAGCTTATATTCCTTACAGAGGGTGAGGAGCTTCTCATTCACTTGTGTCATGTGCTGGGAGTTTGTTCTTTGTGGGTTTGTGCTGACTCTGCCACTGTGATCCACCAAGGGACAGGCTGTGTTCTCCAGAAAAACCTGTCTCTTTGAAGCAGAGATTTAAATATCATCTGGCACTGAATGAGCTTTGAGTCTTCATCAGTACTTGGTGCACAATAGTGGCAGACTTCCTGCAGATTTTTCATCCTCATTTAGATGGGATCAGAAGGAAAACCTGCAGAATTAAAACTCATGCAGTGAGTTCCTGCAAGTCAGGTAATCCAGTAAGGAGAGAGATGAGGAGAGCAGGAGATGATGCCTTTTTACTATCAGGGGCAGATGACTCTCCTGTCAAGGTCAAAGCCAGGATTATTCCACACCATAATGTAGAACTCAGTAGAAATTATGATTAAAAATGCAACATCTCCTATTTCCACATCTCTCTCTTTACTGGGTTACCTGATGGCTGGAGGTAGGAACTCATTGGTTTGAATTTTGGTCTTGATGAGAGGAAAATCTACCAAAAGCTTGAAGTGGATCTTAAAATCTCTGGCCCAGGTATTCTGTAAGAGACTTCTTAGCTGTATCAAGAATGGAACACAACACTGTAGCCCACTCCAGGGCCTTCTTTTTCTTCTTATGCCTTTTACAGTGAGTACAGAATGAGCACAGCCTGCAGATGTAGTTTGGGAATGGTTGTGGTTGTGTGAAATTCCAGCAGAGCATAGTGTTGGGAGCAGGGAAATGTCCATTAGGATGAGACAGACACATCCACGTGCTGTCAGTTGTTGAGAGGGTCTGGGAAGGAGATGGCATTGCCCTGTTGGTGAGGTGAAACTGTCACACCCCTGACCAAATCCTCCTTCCAAGCTCTTCTTCCCTGTTGTCTGACTTAAGGTCAGGAATTTCTGAGTTGTGGAGTCCTTTGTCCTTTCTTTGTACCTTGTGAGCAGCACAACCTCTGACCTACAGCTGCTGCCATGGGCTTTTCCCTGTCTGGAGAGATCACACATGGATTATTCTGTTACTGAAGATCAGACTCCAGGTCACAGCGTGTGCAGGGCATGGAAATCCTGTTATTCTGGGTAAACAGATACTCACAGGTCTGAAATTAGCTGCAGGAAAAGCTGAAGGGATGTAATGGATGTCAGTGTTGGGATCCCTTCAGTGTTGGGATCAGTGTCCTTCCCATCTCCAAGGCTGAGTTGTACAGACCCAGCTGCTCTGGCACGAGCCACCTTTAGAGGAGAAAACTCCTGAGTTTTAACCCCAGTGTGACTCCCATCTATTTCCCTTTCAGCCTGATAAAACTAATTTCACAGTTAATTCTGCAAAGCTCTTAGGAAATACCTCACGGTGAAAATTTCACAACTGGCCTCTTCCAAGTGCAATTCCTTTAGCTTTGGAGTGGTTTTGGAGTTTCATCTTGTAAGATGTTGTGAAATCAGCTTTTTCACTTGGAGCCAACCACTGTGGTGATGGTCACTGAAAGATATTTGGGGTCATGTTTTACTGGGTTGAGGCTTTGTTTTTTGGAAAGGCTGAATCAGGCTGATCCCCTGGTTACAGGGTAGGGAAGCAAAGGTCAGGAGTAGCAAGTCAGAGCAGAGTTTCTTCATCCTCCTTTTTGCTTTCCAGGTCCACAACGTTCACGGAGCATTCAATGCCTTGGAGGGAGCAGACAAGCTCAGCTCAAACCGTGGGTATTCCTGGGGATTGCAGCTCTCAGCCACCCTCTGCAGGAGGGAAAGCAGGGCCATTCATGCAACACTGCTGTATCCAGAAGTCTTTAATTTGCCTCTTTAGCCAAAATGATCCAGACATTGCTGGCTGGCATTTCCATTTCCTCCGGTGCTACAGAAAAGGCTTAGCCCAAAAGGTCCTTTGCAGTCCTTACAGAGCTTTTTATCCATATCCTGTTCCTGTAATGTCCCTTTGCTGCTGTTACTCCCACCAGGACTTTGCCTTGTACTTGTGTTGCAAATTACCTTGAAATTTCTACTCTGTGGATATCAAGAGGGACATTTTCCTGGCCCAGCACAAAAAGGAAAATTCAATGTGTGCTACAATTCAGTGTAGAGAGTTGTCTCAAGTGTTCAGCTCCTCCAGGACATCAGTCCTGTCCATTGCTTGGAACAAAATTCCTATGGCTGTTCCTGAAGCTATACAGTTGTGGTTTGGGTTTTTTTTTTTACCTCCAGGAGCCCAATGTCATCGTGTTATACTTGGCTAGAGGATCCTTCAGAGATGTCATTTAGAATTCTGCTTTAGAACTGTTTTAGCAGACACAAAAACCAGAATGAGCCATTTAAATAATGAAAAGAAAAAGAGTTAAGCAGCTGTAGGAGAAGGAGGATGAGAAAGCAAGAAAGAAATGGAAGTACACAGGTTGTGATACCTCAGGTTTTTTAGTCAAAATGATCTCAGTGGGCTGCAGCCCTAACCTCAGCCAGTTCCTGATTTAACCAGGCTGTGGTGGTGATAAAAGTGTTACCATTTATAGTTGCAAGCAGTTAGGAAGGTTCGAGTAACCCAAACCTTGAGTGGGTTGTGGTCCTACAGAAGTGGTGGGCGGCTTCTGGTGTCACCCAAGCACCTGCCAGAGTTCTGAACAAAGGGCACAAATGTGGGATGTAGAGCTTTGTCCCTGAGACAAAGAGGAGGGAGACACCCTTTTTTGTGACTTGTTGTGTGGGCTGGCTCCTTTCTTCAGTGCTAATGTGTCCTTCCCTTTCCTTCCCCGAGCACAGCCCTTGCCTCTCACGACTACATCCTGAAGATTGTGCCCACGGTGTACGAGGACATGAGCGGCAAGCAGCGATACTCCTACCAGTACACGGTGGCAAACAAGGTAAAGGAGCAGCTGCCTCTCCATCCAGGAGGCTCCTCTCTGCATCCCAGGGGATGTTCAGCCACCATTCCTTCCCTCCTGCTCCTCTCTGTGCCCTGTGGGTTTGTAGGTGAGCAGTAGCCTCTGCTGGGAGAAGGAGGAACTGAAGCTCCGCAGAGTGGGGCTTTCCCTGCTGCTGGCATTTGCCAGGGTTGTGAGGGTTTGTCAGAGCAGGTGCTGGTGGTGCTTTTATTCCTGAGGAAGGTGTTCTTCCCTCCTGGCGTTCTCACCTGTCACTTGAGCTGATGTGGATTTCTGCAAGTTGTGTGGGAGGTGTTTACAGGCTGCAGGAACTCCTGTTGTGCCTGGCAAGATGCATCTGAATGGAAACTGTAATCCAGCTGAACACACAAAGCATCACTTACACCTGGTTTGAGTAACAAAACAGTCTCAGTTGTGATGGATGGATGAGAGAAATAAATCAGCAGAGTTTTTAGCTTTATCCAAATGTTGATTTCAGACATTAAGCCACTGAACTGTAGCAGCAAGTATGTGCTGGTTGAGTATTTCACAGTCCCTGCATTATGATAGTGAATTATCACAGAATCCATTAGTTTAGAAAAGATCCAAGATCACCAAATCCTACCAGTGACCAATTCCCACCTTGTCACCCAGCCCAGAGCACTGAGTGCCACACCCAGCATTTTAATAATTCAATATATTGAATTTTTTATAAGGAAAAAAAAAAGACTATTTACTTTTTACGGTAGAAAGCATCTTCCAGTTGAAAATTATTTGCAATTCAGATGCTAAAGGAAAGTCCAACATCTGTTTGTAATATCTAATTACTTCTAGTTTGCCCTAACTGATAATTAAGCACATACTCTCCTGGACTAGTTGTCAGATTAATGTTCCTGACTGGTGACTTTTGGGCTTGCTTGTATGGTGTGTCCCAGGGATTTGGACATCTCCCTCTGTTCACATTACAATGTATTTGTTCTGCTTAATGTCACAACTGCTGTTCTGATAAGACTCCTGTGACAGGAGTTCTGAGAGTAATTTGGAAAATAGCAGAAGCTTTTGACACTTCTGTGAGCTTGGCTGCAAATTGGGGCGTTCAGCCAAGTCTGACTCATTAGGGCAGGATTGCTGGTGGGGAGAAGGGGAGAGGAAGGAAAAAATGAGGTCAGTTCTGTCAAAACTGAGGTGCTGAGAAGCACTGCTGCCTCTGTGCCTTCTTCTCGTGGTGCTTCCATCCTTTACTGCACACTGAGCAGTGGGAAAGGGAAATGGGAAGCCCCTGGAAGAGTCTGGCACAGAGTGGCTGGTATGAGGAGAGTCTGAAGGGTATAAACTCTGTCTCCTCTCTTAGCTCCTCTGTTTCCTCACTTCCCACATAACCACTGTCCCAAAGTGAGCTGCAGAACTCCAATAAAAGCCTGAAAATTCCATAACTGGGGACTTCTGCTTCTCTTGCCATCATGGGATGAACCACCTAAAAATAGGGAAATTTGGGATTTGTATGAGATAATTGAAGATAAACACTGTTTCACCAGCACACAGAGAGCAAAAGTAAATTTATTGTGTCATGCTCATGAGTGTCCTGTTGCTTGCTCTTTTTTCATCTTTCTGAAGTATTTGAGGCTGTATTTGCCTCTTTGTGAGGGAGAATTGAACCAGGAGAGGAGATGTGAGCTGGCAGCTTGTCCCAGGGCTGAGGGAGGGAAGAGCAGCTGGCTGGAGAGGCAGCCTGTGCCACGCTGGGCTCTCTTTGGACTGCTGGGTCCCCAGCCTGCTTTCCTGGGATTTTTCTTCACCCTGTGGATGTCTGAAGACTGATACCTATCTCCACTGACAGCACAGACAAAATATTATGTCAGGAAGATGTGGCTTTAGTTACCAAGCTGGTGTTGGTATTGGCTCTGGGCAGTGTGTCCTGCTGGGTGCTGTCCTGTGGCTGTGGCTGGCACTGGACCAGGAAGGAAACAAATGGATTAAAGGAGAGTGGCACTGGGAATCTGGAAGGTGTCTCTCCCAAACCAGCCTGGGATATTTTTCGAACCTTTGCCAATATTTTTCTGTATTCAGTTCCATCCTGGCTTTCAGCAGGAGTTTTAAATGTGGTCTGAACATGGTTGCAGGTGATTCATAGTAAGAGGGCAAAGCATTTGAGGAGGGGGCCTGACAAAGGAATGCAAGGACAAGGAGGGATTTTTAGGTTCTTACAAACTAAATTCCATTTGTTTGGTGAATGATTTATGTACAAAATGTAGACATACATGTGATTTACAGAACCAAAACTTCACCTGCAACCAGGCTGTTTGTATTTATCCAGAGCAGATCTAGGATGGAGAATCAATGACAGCCTTGCTGTTTAGTCCTGTAACTCTGAATGAAGGTGAGAGTAATCACCATCACTGTCCCCAGCTCTTTCATTCAGGCTGCAAAGAGATTGTTTTCCTCTTTGATAAGGATGGGAGATGAGCAGTCACACAGCAATTCACTGTTTGCTTCTTTCCTCTGATCACTGCTACAAAACAGTGGGGTGAAGGCCAAACCCTCAGAGCAGTTTTATGGCAGACTGTTGTAAAACAGGGGATCCCCAACTCAGGGAAAAATGATGATTTATTGATTGATTGATTGATTGACATCTGACCCTAAGGCTTCANAGACGCTCTCTGGAATGAGATTGCTCACATTTTGTGCCATTTTCCCCTTTTTTTTCCCCAGGAATACGTCGCCTACAGCCACACCGGCCGCATCATCCCGGCCATCTGGTTCCGCTACGACCTGAGCCCCATCACAGTGAAATACACAGAGAGGAGGCAGCCTTTGTACAGGTTTATCACGTCGGTGAGTTACCCTCAGCTCTCCTTCTCCCTTCCTCTGCCTGCCTTTCATGTCCCTCCTGAGCCTTTCTTGTCCAGAGGTTAAACCTCATCCCATTCCGGCGTGGTGGAGATAAAGCAGCACATCGCTGGGGTGGTGCTGAAGTGGGAGGTGAGTCCAGTGCTCTGACACTTGATTTAATAGTTGGGCACAAAAAGAAGGGAAATTAACCTATTCCAGAAGTGCCAGGCTCTGTCTAGGCAGGATGGGCTCTATTGGTGCATGTCAGAAGCTTGGAAGTAAAGCTGATGTGGTGAGCAGGAAAACTGCAATAAACTGCTCAGTAATGACGAGATAAATGTGCAGAGAATCTACAATGGTTTGGATTGGAAAGAACCTTAAACCTCATCCCATTCCACTCCCTGCCACGGACAGGGACACCTCCCACTGTCCCAGGTGCTCCAAGCCCTGTCCAACCTGGCCTGGGACACTGCCAGGGATCCAGGGGCAGCCACAGCTGCTCTGGGCACCCTGTGCCAGGGCCTGCCCACCCTTTTCCACCCTAAAGTCATCCTGGTCTCACCAGAGGGTTTTCCTTTGTTCAGGTGAGGGAAGGAGAGCTGTTAGATGACACAGAGCTGCCTGTCCTTGCTATCTGCTGGTATTTGGGTGATTTTTACAGTAAATAGGAAGAAAACTGGCAGTGGAGATTTTATCAGCAGCCACTTCTCTCCTCTCCTACAAGACACTGATTTTTTTTTTTTTTTTAAATACTGAGTTTTACTCAGTGCTTCTGCTTGGCTTAATATGGGAATGCCAGTTCCAGGCATTTACTCCTGGGTAGAAGTGGAGAAGAGCTGCATTGTCAAATTCCAGAGGTGTTTTCCTGACGAGTTACATTTGGATCTGTCCAGAGAGCATCCTGCAGTCCTGATCTCAGCATCCAGAACAAAGCTGTGCTGGCCAAACTGCTCATTAGGCAAAGAGCTATTTAAAGATCCTCCAGAACTTTAAAAAAAAAAAGTGTCTTCAGGGAGTTGGCTTAAATTTGGAGCTGCAGTGAGCTGTGCCAGTGAGGCATGGTGGAATGTGAAGCAGTTGATAAATTGGCTGGAGTGAAGACGAATTCTGATTTTTAAACTGTTTGACTGCTTTAACTGGAATTCACATAAACAGTGTGGTGGAGTTGCACTTCAAGATTTTGATTTTGCAACTTGTGATAAACAGCAAGTTCCCTTCACTGAACTTTAGACAGTGAATAGAATACACAAATAACCAGATAAGGGGGCTTGAAGTAAAACCTAAATGTCGTGATGAAAGACTTTCTCTTCTTAGCACATCTACTTGGCTTCAAAACATAATCCTAAAAAAGGTCAAACATCAGCATTTCATGACTTGGCATCTCATTCTGCCTCTGCTTCTTTTCCTAAAATTATGCTCCCAGAAGTTTCTTACACATCTTGGTGGGAGTGAGGGTGTGGAGGTGTTTTCATGGGAAATGATCTGGTAGCTGGGATTATTCTTTAATTTTATTATCAGCATTGACTCACTGCTGATCTGCCATTATAAGCCTATAAAAAGCATCTTTTTTGAATGATATCCTGCTTCTGAGTTGACATAAGGGACCACAGGAGAGAATTTCCTCCCTGGTTGCCACAGTGACATTTTGGCTTTGTATCTCATTTGAATTTGTGTCCCATAACCTCAAAAACTGAAATTTGTGTTTCCTACTGAGAATCCAAAAATGGAACAGTGGTTCCACTTCTGTTTCTGTAAAGATTTAGAGGTTGGTTAATTTTCATTAAATAAGAATTTCAGCTTCTCCTCTTCCCCAAAGTAACAGTCCTCTCCACACACCATATTCCTCACTGGACTCAGTCTGGGTGCTGAAGCACTGGCCCCAGGATGAATTTTGCCCTGTGCTGTCTTTAAAGGTAGCCAGGCACTTTCTGGCTGCTTAAGGAGAGTTTTGCAGTTGATTTTTGGCTGCTTTGTTTGGTCCTGTAAATGGCTGTGGTGTCAGGCAGCTCCCTGGGGGCTGCTCCAGCTGAATGTCCTCACTCTGGGGGATGAGGATGATGCTGGTGCTGGCAGTGGCTGTGTCAGGATGTCACACAGGTGTGACAGACACTCCTGGTGTGCAGGCAGAGCCTTGTTCCAGGGGCTGATCCTGGCTCAGTCTGGGCCATCTGGCCCTGCTGAGCTGCTCTGGCCTCCTTTGGGCCAGGATTGCTGTACAGGAGAGCAGCCTTGGCTCTGCATCACAGCCTCAGAGCCTCCCAGGTGGCACTGAACAGCTTGGGAGGGGGAGCAGAACTGCAGAGGATCTGAGCACCTCCGGCCCTGCCCTGTTTGGATGACATGATCTGTTCTTTAGCCCCTTCCTGCATCTCCAGCCTGGCCTTTTGCATCACAGTTGCTCTGGAGACCAGTTAGTGATGGCCAGCGCTGGGCTGAGGGCCAGCAGGGATTGGGCTGGGGCGTGTGGAGTCACTGCCTGGCCATGGAAAGCATCAGCTTGTTCTGAGCAGCAGCTGCTCAGTTTAAAAACCACGAGACAGGCTCTGGGATAGGGGCTCCCTCACTGTTTACTTGGGCTGCCCTGTGGCTTTCAGTAAATTCAAATTAGTCCTGGCATGGGGGGTGATCCTGGGGACTTCAGAGAGGCTTTAGGGGGGTCAGTGGTGGAGGGAAGGACACACTGCTGAGGGATGATCCCATGGGAGAGGGGTGTTCAGCAGAGAGCCAAAGGCATCTCCTGCTGCTGGCAAGGTTATCTGATGCTCTTTGTCACTCGTGGCTTTGCCCTCCAAAACCTCAGCACTGTGAAGAGCAGCATTACAGCCCTGTAGCAGCATTCCCACATCCTCTCTGTCCCCATTCTAACTCATGCCTGCTCCTTAGATCTTTGTGCTGTGAAGAATTATCCTGATTTTCTGTACTATGTGAGAGGTGCTTCCTGTGCAAAGGCTTTGGTTTAAAATAAGTTGTTTTTTTTTTTTACTTTCCATGTCGTGCTTGAAAAAGTTCAGTACTAAATAAGATTTTATATTTCTTGTGGGTCAGGGCTGCTGCCACTGTCACTGTTCCATGAGTTTGCCAGGGATCCTGGAGTTAACCACAGACACTTGGCAGAGTGTTAAACACAGGGGTTTTTTTGCCTCTCAAACTGCACTGCTTAAAATCAACTCATCCCTCATAAAGAGAAGCCATTCAAGACCTCCTGGTTGAGGTTATGGAGCAAGGGGAAAAGTTTCACTGCTGAAAATTCATGAGTTCCTGGAAGTGGCCAAACTGAAAGAAGGTTTTATCATGAGATCAGTGTAGGGGCTGGGAGGGGAGAGCAGGCAGAAAAGCAGCCAAAGGTCTGCTGAAACATTCAAAATCCAAAGAAATGGTTTTTTCCTGGTATGAGAGGACTCATCTGGTCTCTAGGTGTGAAAAAAAGTTAAACTGGAAGTAATGGAGGGTGGGAACTGGAGCAGAGTGGTTGCAGGCAGAGCAATTTCAGCCATGGGAGCTGGTACTGACAGGTGTCACAGATTCAGTCCTGTGGCATTTTTAAAGCCAAATAATGCAAAATGTGTTGAAAATCTCTGGCTGGGATTCTGCAGTTTACCTTCCTAGGAGTTACCTGAGGGTCCTACGGGTCCCCTCTGACTTTAAAAGTAATTTTCACACTTTAGGACATCCCAGAGGAGCACAGGCATGTGCCTAACACTTGCCTTTCTGTCACCTTGCTTGCAACCTTGCCTCCTCCTGTGTATCCACTCAGGTTTTCCTTCAGGCACGAGCCTGCATCCCACTCTGCTGTGATCTCCTTTGTTCAAGGTGAATTCCTCATGTCCAGAGGGCTCTCACTGCTGGGATTATTCCCCTTCTGTGGAATCCACTTCTGTGTCTCTTTCCCTTCATCCTTTCATGGCTGGGCCTGAGTCCCACAGACCTCAGGGCAGATCATTGCCAATAATTCATTCCATTAAATCCAGAGAAGTGCCTGATGCCTGCCTCCCCTACGTCTTAGAGCTGTGCTGATGCAGGAACACTGGGTGCAGCTCCTGTGCTGACCTGGAGCCCAGCACTGGTCACAAGCACTCCAAGCCCTTTTTTCGTCACCAGGACTCAAAGCTGTGTGAGCAGGAGGCCCCAAGCCAGTGCCAGGTGTGTGTGACTCATCCCCACTCAGCACTACAGAGCTCTGCAGATGAATTTATCTTTTTTTTTCTATTCCCCAGCCCCTTGTGCTGCTGCACTGAAGTCAGATTTTCCTGCCTGTGATGCAGAATCTGCGTGTTGGCCGGGGTTTGTGTTTGTGGTGTGACATCTCCCGTCAGCTGAGCTGCTCTGAGCTGAAATAACCCAGCTCCATGGTGGGCATTTCCCTGGGAAGTCACCCTGTGTCACACCCCGAGGGACAGTAGGGAGGGGTACAGGAGCAGGAGCTGGACTTGTCCCCTAAAAATCCTGACTTTGCCTCAGGCTGGTGCTCTGGTTTTAGCAGCCTCGATCTGCTGGAATGCTGAGTGTCCACATTTCCTGCAGCTCCTTGTTTCACTGAATGCTCATATCTTGGTTATAAATGCACATGGAAAGGAGCTATAGTTCTCACTGCCTTTCTCACCCTTTATGAGCTGTTTGTTCCTTCCCCTCAGCGCTGCTGCTCTAACGTTGGTTTTTGTCTGTGACTTTGCCCATGGGGTGCTGTGTGGGAGCAGAGACGTGGCAGGGTGTGTGTAGTGTGGCACCAGTTCCCTTCTGGGCCAGCTGTGTTGCACTTTTATAACGTTTATCATGGAATTATTTAGGTTGGAANTTTGATAGAAAAACATCTGAGTTCTGCTCAAGACTGGCTTCATACAAACCACCTGGTGGGGAGGCAGAAGTCAAACACCACAGGAGGGGAAGAAAGTCCCAGGGTGCCACCAGGCAGCGTGACACACCACAACCTAACCTAAAAATGTTAACCTAAAAGTGTTCTAATTACACAGTTCTAACTTCCCAACTCCCACATTTTTTACTTCATAACTGTGATGCTCTTTTAATTTGGTCTTTTACATTGTGTGGGATGAGGTGGTTCTGAGAATAACAACGGGGTTGTGAGAAGGGGAACAAGATATGGAGCTGATCTCCTGACAAGGGCCTGCCTGGGAAAAAGGGGATTTGTTATGTGCTAGGAGCTAAATAATCCCAAACCAGTGAGCCATTGTAGCAGGGAAATATTTTGTATTGTTGGTCTCCTCCAGCCTAAATGACTCTGTGATTCTGTTTCCACAAAGACTCTGGTTTGACAGAATACACAGAATATTTCTGTGTTTTTGTAGCACTTGAGAAGTGAAGTAGGCTGTTAATGCTAATCAGGAGATTAATTTTTCCCCTAACTCTGTTCTTGGAAGTAATTACATGTTTGAATTTGACCCAAGGTCCACATCTTGTGTGGAAAACTCTGTCCCACAAAGAGTTAAGTTGGCTGCTGTGAGCAGCCCTTGTCATGGAAAGTGTTAGGCAGAGCTGTGGTGTCACTGGGAGCTGGGTTTCTCTGTTACTCACTGCCCTTCACGTGCTATTTCAGAGTCTTTTGCCTGTTTGTAAATTATTATCTTGTGAAATGGAGAAAAGACTGCGAGACTGTGGTGTTTATAACAGAAAACAGTGTAGGAAGAAGTGAGCAACACAGAGCTTCTAGAAAGCTCAGTTAGGTGGAGTTCAGCCCAGAAGGGAGCAGTGTTTGTGCTGTGGGAGCTGGGATTTGTGGTGGGCTCAGGCTGTGAGGAGTTCAGCACTAATTTATTCCACTGCTGGGAATGGTTTATGTGAATGATCCTCATGGAATTCCATCCCCAGTGCTGTTTCCCAGTTCTTACTGTGCTTCCAGAAAACACCCCAGCAGCAGGATCCCTCCTCCAGTTCAAGCTGTGTAAAAGTTTCCCTCGTTGCTGACAAAGGTGTTTCCTCTCTCTGTAATTCCAGATATGTGCCATCATTGGAGGAACATTTACTGTAGCTGGGATCCTCGACTCCTGCATTTTCACAGCATCAGAGGCCTGGAAGAAAATCCAGCTGGGCAAAATGCAGTAGCAGTGAAACTCTACCCTCGACTCCAAGGACAGGAGCAAAGATTGAGAAATCTACCACTACCTGTTTTTGTCTTTATTTTCTATTTGATTGAATCAGTATGTTTTTTCTCTAATCAGGCTGTTCAGTGAAGACATCTTCAACAAATCAAAGAAATCTCCATGCATTTCAGAGCTCTGAGAGGGAAAAATCAGTAGAATCAGGGTGTGGATTTCGATTCCCTCCCCCCAGAAAGAGAGGTTGAAATGCCATATGAGATCTAAGTAAGGATGACAGTCTGTCCTCTGGGAGGTTCCTATAGTGTACAAACTAGGGAGTAGATGGCAAAGAGCTGAACTGTCTTGTGGCACTTGTTGGAGTTCTGTTGGATTTGCATGATCAGACAATCGACTTTTGTATAGGGCAAAATAACACATGAGGAAGAAATTCCACCCATGGTGCCAAAAAGGTGATGTATCTGTTGGTGAGGAATGGAAAGTGTTAGTCCCCACAGCAAACCTAAGAGACAGAGGGCAGAAGTAACACCAAGAAATGTTTTGTGCTTCTATTGAAAGCTCAGTTGTTCAGATACAACCTTTCTAACAAACTGAAAAAAGAAGGAAGCCTTCCCCAGCTACCTTTTCTTAGGTAATCTGTGATCCCAGCAGTGGAGGGCATTTCTTTTACTCTGGATGTAAAAGTGGTTTCATTTCTTCCCACTAACTGAATATCCAGTCTTGTGTTTACAGGTGGCATGAAGTAAAAACCAAACTGAGCAACACAGTTTTATGTGGCCTTTGCTTTGAAAGGGAATAGTTGTCTTTACAGCATTAGCTTCTCTTTCTTCTGTTTCTAAACACAGACCACCCAAAAATCTGGATTCTCCACTTCTGCTTTATTACTGTTGTTGTTGTTTTTTTTTGAAAAGAGGTTTTATATTCTCTGTGCTCAGAAAAATGGTGCAGCCTTCTGGGTGAATGAGCACAGCTTCCTCTCTTGCTTTGTGTGTGTGTATTCAATGCACCTGTCAAACACAGGAATTCTGACTTTTCAGGATTTAAGGTGCCTCCCTTTTCCTTTAGAACTCAGTCAGGCATCTTTTCTGAGCCCTGGACTGACACTGTTCTCCCACAGGTACACAGGGCAGCATTCCCACAGGCTGACCCTTGCTGGGAGTTCTGTTTGATCCCTTAAAAAGATTCCTGAGCTTCCCTGTCCATTCCTTCGAGCCTTGTCTTCTGGAGCCTCTAAAAAACAGAGGTGTGAGTGGAAAACTCCTGCCAGGGGGTGTTTTGCATGTCGTGGTGGGCATGAGGTCTCAAAAATGAGGCCAGATACCCACCAGTGCATTTTCCAGAGCCTCATCAATGTTCCTTGAGTAGTGACAGCCTCTGCATGCCTTGTGAATGTCTGAGCTGAGGATACACAAATTTTAAGTCTTTCAGGATGGATTAAACAAAAATAATCATAAAATAAAGATCTTGAACTCAGTGCTTTAATTCTAAGATGGGTGCAGGGTTTCTCTTGGATGATATCCATTGCCTTTTCCTGGAGGCAAAATTTCCAAACTTTTTGCTGTGATGATATGAATTGTTGAATATTCAGTGTTATTGTTAGAGTCAGATGCATTTCAAAAGAATTCCTGATTGTCTGTTGAAATTGTCTCATTGCTTTGGAAGCAGGGAAGGTGCAGCCAGTTTTACCCACCCACCAAAAAGAAGCAGCCAGCTCCTGTCCCCCTGCCATGCTCTGCCCTGCTGTGACCTCAGACAGCATTGGAATTTTTCCCTGTTCTTCTCTGGACTGATTGCTCTTACTTGAGGTGTAAACTGGATTGTGTAACTTCCTCTACCCATTCATAGATTTTTTTTTACTTTTTTTTTTTCCCGTTTACAAAAATGAACTTTTCCAATGAGATGCTTGTGTTCATTTTTGTGTGTGTGCCTGCGAGTGGAGCCCTCTGGATGTGGGATTTTCCATGGCAATTTTTCCTCCTGCTGGCTGAAGGATTTCCTCTAATCCACTGTGACCAGCTGAAACTCACAGCTAAAATGTCCTAATTTTTCCTTTTGGATTTGGTGAGTCTTTGCTGACAGCTTGGGAACAGTGGATTACAACGATGAGATTTTTAATATTTTAGCATCTTCCTTACACTGAGATTTATTTAGTGCATCCTTCTGAGCTGGGCAAGGGGAGATCTTTGCAGTACAGTTCATTTTCTGAAATTTCTCCTCTGGTACAATTTCTTTGACACAAGAAAAGGTGGTTGCAGATTCTTTATGTCCTCTGGTGTGTTATTGCCATCCTTCTCCCCATTCCCTTAAACTGCCTCCTGTGCAGTCCAGGCCAGTTCTCTAAACCAGACCAGTGAAATTGGTTTGTTTAGGTTTGGGGGTTTTTTT
>VXBC01006164.1:42828-55491 GCA_013399945.1 Ploceus nigricollis
CCGCAGCCGCCCCCCAGCCCTGACCGGCACCTGCCGCCACCCACCACGGCGTCCCCTCACGGTGTTACCGTTCAACCGCACCTGGAAATTAGGCACAAGCCTGGAATGGGGGGGAACAAAATGAAAGCTTTTACATTGGAGTATGAACGGTTTAATAATGAGAAATGAAGTAAAATGCTGCAGTGGTGTTAAATAACCGTGATAACAGAAAGGGAAAGGAGAAAAAAATTGTAATTGCTGGCCGGTGCCAGACCTCTTTCCGACATCCACATTGCTCCCCCTGCTTTGGGATAATCCTGCTAATTGCTCCAGTTTAAATCCTGGGAATGGCACCCTGTGGTGGGAATATCCCTTTGGCCATCAGGGATCACCTGTCCCGGTTCGTTTTTGGAAACTCCTCACTGCCAGAACAGTAGACACAAAAAGAAGGAGAAAAAAAGAGAAAAAAAGAGTCGCTGACTTGGCATAAACCACATAGGTGACCCTTGCAGCTGAAGTGGCAGGGAGGACGTGGAGAACATGAAATATTCACTCCTTTTCTGTGGTTTTTAGCAGTGGAAGTGCAGTATTTAAGTGCAGTGTGTGCCGTTGCAGAGGAACGCGGGCAGCAGCTCGGACGGGACGGAGGACTCGGATTTCTCCACGGACCCCGAGCACACGGACAGCTCCGAGAGCGACGGCACCTCCCGCAGATCCGCCCGCGTCACCCGCTCCTCGGCCCGGCTCAGCCAGAGCTCCCAGGGTGAGGGAAGGGCTCCTCCTCACACCGCGGCAAGGCTCTTCCTTAACTGGGAAAAACCTTTCCTTAAACTGGGGAAAAACCTTTCCTTAAACTGGGGAAAAGCTCTTCCTTAAACTGGGGAAAAGCTCTTCCTTAAACTGGGGAAAACATTTCCTTAAACCGGGGAAAAGCTTCTCCTTAAACCAGGGCAAGGCTCTTCCTTAAACTGGGGAAATCCTTTCTTTAAACCAGGGCTAGGCTCCTCCTTAAACCAGGGAAAGGTTCTTCCTCAAAACAGGGCAAGGCTGCTCCTTAAACCAAGGAAAGCCTTTCCTTAAATCGGGGCTAGGCACCTCCTTAAACTGGGGCTAAGCTCTTCCTAAAACCGGGGAAAAGCCTTTCCTTAAACTGGGGAAAGGCTCCTCTTCAAACTAGAGAAAGGTTCCTCCAGCCAGGAAAAGGTTCTTCCTTAAACTAGGGAAAAGTGTTTCCTTAAACCAGGGCAAGGCTTCTCCTTAAACTGGGGAAAAGCTTCTCCTTAAACCAGGGCAAGGCTTCTCCTTAAACTGGGGAAAAGCTTCTCCTTAAACCAGGGCAAGGCTTCTCCTTAAACTGGGGAAAAGCTTCTCCTTAAACGGGGGCCAGGCTCTTCCAGCCCCACACAAATCCCAGGTGCAGCTGCACACCGCAGGCAATCCTGATATTCCCAAGGGTTATGGGTTCTTATCTAAACGCTGATGGGTCTTATCTAAACTACTGGATCTTTGCTTCTCCAGATGGGAGCTGGGTGTTAATTACAGGTTAATTAAGTTGTTAAACCTGGAGAAAGCTGCTGTCACTCCAGATTGCTCTAAGTGTCCTGAGATTTTATCAGGCAGGGACAGAGCATGGCGGCATGGGCAGGACAGAGCCACGGGGCATCGGTCAGCGTGGGACAGGGGGGCCCTGTGGGTGCCGTGGGTGTCCCCACGGTGTCCCCGTGGTGTCCCCACGGTGTGATTGTGGTGTCCCCCGGTGTAACGGTGCCTTTCCCCCCGGAGCAGACTCCAGCCCGGTGCGGAACCCGCCGGCCTTCGGGCCGGACGAGCCGGTGTACTCCACGCGCAGGGTGACCCGCAGCCAGCAGCAGCCAGCTCCTGTCACCCCCAAGAAGTACCCGCTGCGACAGACCCGCTCCTCCGGCTCCGAGACCGAGCAGGCCGTGGACTTCTCGGACAGAGGTACCCCCAGGGGCAGGGAACGCTGCATTGGTGCCCCCAGGGGCAGGGAACGCTGCATTGGTACCCAGAGGGGCAGGGAACGCTGCATTGGTACCCCCAGGGGCAGGGAATGCTGCATTGGTGCCCACAGGGGCAGGGAACGCTGCATTGGTACCCAGAGGGGCAGGGAATGCTGCATTGGTGCCCACAGGGGCAGGGAATGCTGCTCCCAGGGTGGGATGGGCTCTGTGCAGCCCCTGAGGCGTTTTTGGGAGCTTTTGGGAGCTTTTTGGGAGCTTTTTGGGAGCTTTTGGGAGCGTTTGTGGGAGCTCTCCCCTCAGCTCCGTCCCCTCTGCTCCTCCTCCCCAGACACCAAGAACGCGGCGGATCACGACGAGTCCCCGCCCCGCACCCCCACGGGGAACGCGCCGTCCTCGGAGTCCGACATCGACATCTCCAGCCCCAACGTGTCCCACGACGAGAGCCTGGCCAAGGACATGTCCATGAAGGACTCGGGCAGTGACCTCTCCCACCGGCCCAAGCGCCGCCGCTTCCACGAGAGCTACAACTTCAACATGAAGTGTCCCACTCCCGGCTGCAACTCCCTGGGTAATCCCCGCGGCCTCGGCAGTCCTGCTCCGGGATTCCTGCTGGGCTGGGTGTAAATCCTAAAAATAGGCAGGGAATTAGGGTCAGGAATGCCAGGAAAGGATGTGAAGCATAAATAGAAGGATGTTATTCCTGGAGGTGTTTTCTGTTTTGGGGGCTGACAGGATGAGGAACCAGATAGGAGGGTGAGCACGGGTGTGGGAGGAAAGTCCCAGATTTGTGGAACTGGTTTTTGCCAGAAACAGGATTTCAGTCCCAAACTGTTGCACTCCCATCCCTGGCTGCTTTGGCTTAGTGTGAGAAAGATTTTCCTTCCTTTTTGAAGCAGGAAATTTCCTCCTCCTGTCTCCCTGTGGGTGATCCTGTGAGGGATCTGCCCATCTGGGAGCCTTCCTCCACCTCCTTGGGATCATTTGTCACAAGGTTTGTTGTTTTTCTGACCCTTTGCAGGACACCTGACCGGGAAGCACGAGCGCCACTTCTCCATCTCGGGGTGCCCTCTCTACCACAACCTCTCAGCAGATGAGTGCAAGGTAAACGTGGATGGTTTTGCCTTCTGATTTCTCCTCCTTTGGGGTTTTTAGGACAAAATGCTGAGCCTTGTGAGCAGCAAACAGTTCCCACCTGCGTGCTGCTGTGTTTGGCTGCGAAGCAGCAGCGTTTGTGTGTCACACCTGGGCGCTCACCTGGCAGGCCAGGGGGGGACAGGAGGTGGCTGCAGCCCTGACAGGTGAATTTTGGCCTCCAGGTGCGAGCGCAGAGCCGGGACAAGCAGATTGAGGAGCGGATGTTGGCCCACAGGCAGGATGACAACAACAGGCACGCCACCAGGCACCAGGTAAGGGGCACAGCCTCAGCCCCCAGCACAGGGCTTGGGGTCTGGGCTCCCTTTTCCACATCCTGGGGAGCTGCTGGGGCAGTGCTGACCCTGCCCGGCTGCCATTCCAGAGGGGGAATTCCCTGGATCCCCTCAGTGAGGTTGGAGCAGGCAGGGAGAGCAGAGCTGTGTTCTTGGGATGATCCTTTCCCTGAGTTTGGATGTGCAGGACCAGGGAATTCCTGCAGAGCTGTAAACTGCAATTTCTCTCTGAGTAAGCAGCAGAGAGCCAAACCAGGGGAGTGACATTTTCCAGTCCCTGAGTCAGCTGGGAGCTGTTCCCCAGCACGGAGCATTCCGTGGGGAGCTCACCCCGTCCTGTGGGGGGAAGGAAAATTTCCTGCTTTGCATTCCTGTGCTGCAGCTGCAGTGCCCTGTGATTAGCAGAGGATCTGGTTCAGACCTCATGGAATGGCAGCCAGGCCGGAATTCTTTGGGATAGGCAGGGAAGGGAGAGGTTTGGAGGGGCTGGAGCCTCTCCAGGTCCCACCTGGGGTTTCTTTCAGGCCCCCACAGAGAGGCAGCTGCGGTACAAAGAGAAGGTGGCTGAGCTCAGGAAGAAGAGGAACTCGGGGCTCAGCAAGGAGCAGAAGGAGAAATACATGGTACAAGCAGGAATTCTATCCTTTCATTCCCCCCCTGGCACGGAGTTTGTCTCTCCCAGTCATCCTGCAGCATTCCCAGCTGGAAAAGCTGCAGGATGCAGCAGCTCAGCAGCCAAACTGCTGTCCTTGGGTTTTCCAGGAGCACAGGCAAACCTATGGCAACACCAGGGAGCCTCTCCTGGAGAACCTGACCAGCGAGTACGACCTGGAGCTGTTCCGCAGGGCGCAGGCCCGCGCCTCCGAGGACCTGGTGAGATCCCTGCCCCAGGCACAGCCCCGGGGGCTCTGTGGGGCCTGGGGGGCAGCACGGGGAGCTGGGCAGCAGCTCCAGGCCAGCACAGCCAGCCCGGGCTGGGGGTGAGTGCCAGCTGTCCCCAGGGAGTGCTGGAGCCGAGCTCTGCGCTCAGGAATGTGTGGTGACATTCCGGGGGTGCTCCCAGGGGACAGTGAGAGCTTCAGCGTCCCTGCTGAGGGCTGGTGACAACAAAAGCCACCTCGGCCTTAGCCCGTGACTGAGTTCACAGGCTGGTGTTGCTGAAGCTCCCAAGGAGCTTCCCAAAGCCACATCCCATTCCAGAGAGGGATCAAACGATCCTTTGATGCTTTCCTGGGACAGTTGGGGTGCCTGGGGCAGAGCCTTGGGCTGTGCCACGGAGCCACAGGATGGACTGGGCTGGAGAAGCCCTCTGAGATCATCGAGTGCCACCCGTGACCTGACACCACCTTGTCACCCAGTGCCACATCCAGGCTTCTCTAAACATCTCCAGGGATGGTGACATTTCCCTGGGCAGCCCCTTCCCATTCCCAATCCCTCTTTCTGGGAAGAAATTCCTCCTCATGTGCAGCCTAACCTGCCCTGGCACAGCTTGGGGCCGTGTCCTCCTGTCCTGCTGTTCCCTGGGAGCAGAGCCTGGCCGCACCCTGGCTGCACCCTGAAGAGCCAGGAGATGTCCCCTGATCCTTTTCTCCAGGATAAACCCCCCCAGCTCCCTCAGCTGCTCCTCACAGCACTTGTGTCCTGTCCCTGTGGCTCAGGAAAGGAGCAGGGAGCAGCGAGGAGCTGGAGGAACTTAGTGAAAGATGAACTCAGGACACTTGAAACAGATTTCCTCCAGGAAAACAAATCCCACTTCCCCTCCTGCTGCTCTGGATTGACTTTTTGGCTCACCCTGCTTTTCCCTCGGGGCAGGAGAAGCTGAGGCTGCAGGGGCAGATCACCGAGGGCAGCAACATGATCAAGACCATCGCGTTCGGGCGCTACGAGCTGGACACGTGGTACCACTCGCCCTACCCCGAGGAGTACGCGCGCCTCGGGCGCCTCTACATGTGCGAGTTCTGCCTCAAGTACATGAAGAGCCAGACCATCCTGCGCAGGCACATGGTGAGCCTGGGGGCAGCCTGCTGGGGAGGCTGCTCTGGGACCAGGGAATGGCTCCTTCCCACTGGGAATGCTGCTGTGGGGTCAGGGAGGGCTCAGTCCCGCTGGGAATGCTGCTGTGGGGTCAGGGAATGGCTCAGTCCTGCTGGGAATGCTGCTGTGGGGTCAGGGAATGGCTCTGTCCCACTGGGAGTGCTGCTGTGGGGTCAGGGAATGGCTCAGTCCTGCTGGGAATGCTGCTGTGGGGTCAGGGAATGGCTCAGTCCTGCTGGGAATGCTGCTCTGTCACCGATGCCCAGCCAGGCTCAGCCCGTGCACGTGGCAGTGTCTGACAGCAGGCTGGCGTGGCTGGGCTGCAGTGGCAGGCCAGGCTGCAGTTCCCTGTCACCCTGCAGCAGTTCCCTGTGACCCTGCAGCAGCTGCTGTCCCCAGGGCAGCGGTGACAGCCCCGATTTTGTCCCTGTCCCAGGCCAAGTGTGTCTGGAAGCACCCCCCGGGGGACGAGATCTACCGCAAGGGCTCCATCTCCGTGTTCGAGGTGGATGGCAAGAAGAACAAGGTGAGTGGCACCAGGCTGGGCCCTGCTGGCCCTGCAGGCAGCTGGGGTGGCCCTGCTGGCCCTGCTCACAGAGGGGCTGCTGCAGTTTGGCCGTTCCTGCAGGAGTTTTGCTGCTGCTCCTGTGGTGCTCCAGCAGCTCCCTCTGTGTCTCACCCAGCAGAGGTGAGGGGCAGGATCCAGGCTCATCCATTTCCATCACCAGTGGAATTGTTTCCTGGCCCAGCTGCTCTGTTTCCCCATCATTTCTCAGATGATTCTCTCCATCATTTCTCAGATGATTCTGACTCTTTTTGTCCTTTCCCTGGTGGTTTTGCCCGCATTTGGAGCATCCCACTGGAGTAAACACCTGCACCTCTTTTTTGTGCCCAGATCTACTGTCAGAACCTGTGTCTGCTGGCAAAGCTTTTCCTGGACCACAAAACCCTTTATTATGATGTGGAACCCTTCCTCTTCTACGTCATGACAGAGGCTGACAACACTGGCTGCCACCTGATCGGGTATTTCTCCAAGGTCAGTGGAAAACATTCATCCCCCACCTCACTAAAATGGGATTTAGGGCCCCCTCATCAGCACTGAATCCCTTTTGCAGTCTCAGGATTTGCTGCTTTTGGGAACAGATAAAAGTCCAAGGCTGAGCTGCAGGGGTTGTTCTGTTTGCTGAGGGATTGCAGGTGCTGGGCTGCTCAATCTTTTCTCATTCCCAGCAAAACCCAAACCAGCTCCAAGGAATTGTTGTTGCCAGGAAGCAGAGTGGTGTCTTCATTAGGGAGAAAGAAACTGGGAAGAGATGTGGAAAAAAAATACATTAAAATAAATATTAATCACCATGATTTTTTTAAAAAAATAAAACGGCTAAAGGAATAAAAATTCTGAGTTCTGCCCCTCCTCTCTGCTCTTGTTTCCAGGAGAAGAATTCCTTCCTCAACTACAACGTGTCCTGCATCCTGACCATGCCCCAGTACATGAGACAAGGCTATGGCAAAATGCTCATTGACTTCAGTGAGTGTGGGGATGAAATTCCAGGGACAAATTCCTCCAGCTCCACCAGGAAATCTCACCTGGCTGCTGCTGCTACTGGAGCAGCTTCCATCCTGGCTGGTTTCTGAGTCGTTTAAATATGGTTCTTTTTAAATTTTTTAGGCTATTTGCTGTCTAAAGTAGAAGAAAAAGTTGGCTCCCCAGAGCGTCCCCTGTCTGACCTGGGCCTGATCAGCTACAGGAGCTACTGGAAGGAGGTTCTGCTGCGCTACCTGCACAACTTCCAGGGCAAGGAGATCTCCATCAAAGGTCAGGGGGGTTTTTGGGAGCACCCCCGTGCCCCTCAGGCCTGCCTCACCCACCCAGATGTTTGTGGAGCACTGCATTTCATGGGATGTTCCTGTGGTTGGGAATGGCTCCTTCCCAGCTCTGCCACCAATCCCCTTTCAAATGCCATTTGCAGCATTTTGAAAGGATGGATTGGCTGCTTGATGAAAAAAATGCAATTTAAAAAAGATTCAGCAAAAAGCTGCATCCAGCTGTGTATTAGAATGTTTATTTTAACAAAAAAATGACCCCAGCAGCCAATATTGAGAATATTTGGCCTTTTTTTAATGGCATTTCTCTGTTGGTGGCACCTGGGAGGACGTGGAATTTCCTGGGGACATGAGGCACTGTGGAAAAGCAGGATTGCATCTTCTCTCAGGGGATTTGTTACAGACCCCAAAGCCCTGCAATCCTGGCTGTGCCTGCTCAGCCCCACATTCCCCAGGGGATTGCACCAGGCTGCTGCTGGAGCCCAGGGCTCTGGGGCTGGCTCAGAGGCTCTGGTGGGCTCTGCTTGCAGAGATCAGCCAGGAGACCGCCGTGAACCCCGTGGACATCGTCAGCACCCTGCAGGCCCTGCAGATGCTCAAGTACTGGAAGGGCAAACACCTGGTCCTCAAGAGACAGGTGAGCCTGGGCCTTCCTGGGGGCATCTCCCTTCACCTCCTCCTTTTCCTTCCTGGAATCAGAGGTTCCTTGGGGTCTCCTCCTTTTCCTTCCTGGAATCAGAGGTTCCTTGGGGTCTCCTCCTTTTCCTTCCTGGAATCAGAGGTTCTTTGGGTTCTCCTCCTTTTCCTTTTTGGAATCAGAGATTCCTTGGGTTCTCCTCCTTTTCCTTGCTGGAATCAGGGCTTCCTTGGGTTCCCCAGCCTGCTCATTCTCATCTCCAAGTAAAACAGGAGGTGGGAATCCGACCCAGTTCTTCAGCAGGGCAGGAATGAGCCCTGCAGGACACCCCAAAATCCCACCCTGAGCATCCCTGGGAGGGGTATCCAGACACCCCTGGAGCTCTGGCAGCCTCGGGGCCGTGCCCATTCCCTGTTCCAGTGCCCAGCACCCTCTGGATGAAGAACTTTTCCCTAAAATCCAACCCAAACCTCCCTGAGCTGCTGTGAACTGATGGAACCCTGCATGGCCCCTGCTGGTTCCCTCCCTGATAAATCCCTGGGTGCTGGGGTTTAAACCCCAAACCTCTTCCCTTCCCTGGGACCCCTTTGGAGCTCGACTGAAGGGCTTCTAGAAAACTCCATGGAGGAGAAGTTGTTCTTTTGGGGTAACTTTGGTGTTATTGTACTGTTCTTTTGGTGTTGCTTTGGTACAACTCTGATGTTATTTTGGTGTAATTCTGTTGTTATTTTGCTGATCTTTTGGTGTTACTCTGCTGTTATTTTGGTGTTGTTTTGGTGTCACCCTGCTGTTACTTTGGTATTGTTTTGGTGTAACTCTTAGGTGTTATTTTGGTGTAACTCTGCTGTTATTCTGCTGTTCCTTTGAGGCATTCATGGCTGAGCCCCTCTGCCCTTTGTGGTGCTGTCCCAGGGGTGATCACCCCTAACCTGCCCCTCCCCTGCTCTCCCCAGGACCTGATTGATGAGTGGATCGCCAAGGAGGCCAAGAGGTCCAACAGCAACAAGACCATGGATCCCAGCTGCCTCAAGTGGACCCCTCCCAAGGGCACCTAAGTGTCCCCACCAGTGTCCCCAGCAGAGAAGCGCCGTAGGGATCCGTGTGCTGCCGTGGTGGCTGGCTGCTGCAGTGTCCCCAGGGCGGGTCACCCCGGGCTGGCCTGGCCTGGCCCTGTGTCCCCACAGTTCTGAGGAACTCGGATGTTTCGGCCTCAGTGAGGCCGCGAGGACTGGAAGTGTCTGGGAGCCCCAGGAGCTCTGACTGCTGGGCCTGTCCCTGTCCCTGCTGTCCTGCTCCGTCCCCCTGTCCCTCCTGCAGCTTCCCTGCCTGCTGGGCTCACCCCTGGCTCTTGGACAATGCTGGAAATGCTTCTCTGGGGCAGCCCTGGCTCCCCCAGCACCGTGGTGACAGCTCGGAGCTGCTCCTGTCCCATTCCGTGTCTGGAATAGCTTTAGTGGGATCATTCCCCCTGTGCCAGCAGCTTTCCCCAGGATCCAGCAGATCTTCACTTAGTTCCTGTTGTACAGCCAGAATTGCACCTCCTGCACCTGAGGGAGCCACTGGGTGTTGCTGTCAGCCCCTCCTGGAGCCACCACAGCCCTGCTGGAAGCACCTCTGGATTAGAATTCCCGTTTTTCCTGGTGTGTATCTCGTGGAATTGCTGAGTTCCTGTACATAAACAGCCTGCTGAGTGTATTCCCCTGGAGATGTTTTTCCCAGAGCAGCCTTCCTGGAATTGCAGGTCCCTTTTTATTGGAGTTTTTTTTCCCCCTCCAGGCTGAAGGAATCCAAACTTTGGCCTTTTCCAAAGAGCCACAGGAACTCCCAGCACCAATTCCAGGAGCTGTTGGGCTGCTGTGCTCCAGGGAGTGATGGATTCCCTGGCAGAGCAAAAAAAACCCTTTGATTCCTCCCTCCCATCAGCAGAAATATCCTGGAATGGCTTCCCAGTAAAACCACTGTCCTCATGTCCCCTGTCCCTGTGTGGCTCCAGCATCGCTGACAGAGGGGACAGCCCTGGGAAGGGGCTGGATTCCCTGGTCCCAGTGCTGATTTCATTGATCCCAGTGCTGATTTCATTGATCCCAGTGCTGATTTCAGTGATCCCAGTGCTGATTCCAGTGATCCCAGTGCTGATTTCATTGATCCCAGTGCTGGATTCTCTGATCCCAGCACTGATTTCATTGATCCCAGTGCTGATTTCAGTGATCCCAGTGCTGATTTCATTGATCCCAGTGCTGATTTCAGTGATCCCAGTGCTGATTCCCTGATCCCAGTGCTGATTCCCTGATCCCAGTGCTGATTTCATTGATCCCAGTGCTGATTTCATTGATCCCAGTGCTGATTCCCTGATCCCAGTGCTGATTCCCTCCATGCCAGTGATCCCTCACAGAACAGGGTGTGACATCAGCCCTCCTGGGAAGGTGGGAGCCATTCCCATTAACCACTGCCCCATCCTGACTGGAAATGTTCCCTGCTGCTCCTCTGGTTCCCTGCCTTTCTCCTGCACCCCCAAAGCAGCCCCAGCCCCCTCTGGGCATTACTGACTCCTGCTGTCCCTGCTCCTGCCCCGTCCCCAGCTGGCATTCCCAGGAATGTCTGGAGCAGGGAAGGGGGGATGCTCCTGCTCCCACCCCTGCTGGGCTGTGCTGCTCCTGTACCCCCTCCTCAATAAAAGCATGTTCCTGCTCCAGCCGTGGTTTCTGCTTTCCCTGCAGCTCCAGGGAGCAGCAGCTGCTCCCCCGTGTCCCCAGGGCTGCTCTGAGCCCATCCCCAGGCCTGGGGGTTTCAGGATTGGGGCTGGAGCAGCCTCGGGGTTGGGTCTTTCCCAAACATCCTGCTCTGGGCAGTTCCAGTGCTTTAAACCCTTTCCATGAAGGAATTTTCCCTGATACCCATCCTAAACCTCCCCTGGCACAACTTGGGGCTGTTCTTGGGACCAGAAGGGTTTTCCCCACGTGGAGCTTTCCCCTTTTCCATGAAGGAATTTTCCCTGATACCCATCCTAAACCTCCCCTGGCACAACTTGGGGCTGTTCTTGGGACCAGAAGGGTTTTCCCCACACTGAGGGAAAGATGCTGAAGGAAAATTCCCCGAGATCTCCCTGAGTATCCAGGAGCTGCTCTGTGGTTCCTGATCCTTCTCCTGCTGGCTTCTCCCTTTTGCTGGGCTGGTTTGGGGCAGGATGTGGTGAGGAACAGGGGCTGATATTCCTAAAAAGAACCGAGGGAAGCAGGAAGAAACAGGAGCTAAATCCATGCAGTGACTTCAGCTGTTCCTATTGTGATCCTCAAGCCACGGGGACAATCCCTGTGCCCCCAGCCCCCCCCTGCTGTCCCAAACCCACGGAAAGAGCTGGAACAGCCTCTCCTGGCCAGGGAAGAGCAGCTCTATTCCTGGGATCATCCCCTGTAATTATCTCAGCCTTTCCTGCCCTCCCCAGCCCGGCCCACGCGGCCCCAAAACCACCAGAGGTGCAGGAAAAAAACGGGAGCCAGGAGAGGGAAAAGAAAACATCCCCAGGAAACCACGGATCCCAAAGGCTCCTGTGGCTTTCCTGCAGGAGGGCTCAGCCCCCGGAGCTGCCAGACAGGACCTGGCACCTCCTGCAGAGCCCAGGGAGCTGGAATGTTCCTGAGTCCGGGCCTGCTTGGGGATCACAGCTCGTGGAATGGTTTGGGATGGAGGGATCCGAATTCCCTGCTGTGGGCAGGGCACCTCCCACCATCCCGGGGTGCCCCAAGCGCCATCCTTGGACACTTCCAGGGATGGAGCACCCACATTTTCTCTGGAAAACCCCTTCCAGCCCCTCACCACTGCCTGCTGTTCCCAGTTCTCCCAGTCTGGGCACACCTGGAGCATCCTTTCCTGAGCTGAGCTGGGAGCTGGGAGCAGGAGGCTGCTCCACCTCTGGAGGCTCAGCCTGAGCCCGGAGCAGCCGGGAAGGAGCAGGATCCCAGCAAAACGGGGATCTGGGGCAATTCCAGCCAGTTCCTCTGAGCCAGACTCCCCGGGAAGCCCCGGGGAAGTGTCAGCGAGGGAAAACCTTCCCGAGGTTTTCCAGCAGGACGGGAAGGGCAGCAGAGGGTGCTGCTTCCCCGGGCAAAGGCAGGAAACTCCCGGCAGCTCGGGGCGCCTTTTGCTGGGAGTTTATCCCTGATTTCTGGGCAAAAAGAGAGGGATACTGGGGGCATGGGAAGGGCACGGGGAGAGGGACAATTCCCGAGCTGTTTGAACCATTCCCAGCTCTGCAGGGTGTTGGTGGGGAATCACCAGGGAATCATCAGGGAATCCTGGAATCCCAGCCTGGACTGGGCTGGAAGGAGCCTAAAGCCCCTCCAGTGCCCCCTCCTCTGTCCCGGGGTGATCCCTGCCCTTCCCTGCCATCCCAGGACATTCCATGGGCTGTGCCCTCCTCGTTCCCTTCCCGAGGAGCCCCGAGCATCCGAGGACAGGGAATTCCTCATTCCATCCCGGAGCGGGCTGGGATGGGGATGGGGGTGGGGATGGGGATGNTGGGGTTTATCCCAGCTCAGGGACTCCTTTTCCCTTCTTTTTGTGTCTCTGCCACGGAGGAGGTTCCCCAAAGGAACCAGGACAGGTGATCCTGAGTGGGATTCCAAAACCCCGGATCCCAGTAACCATCCCAAGGGTCCGGAATCATCGGGAAAGGCCTCTCTGCACGGAGCCCTGGCATTGTTTGGGCTGAGCAGGGCCTGGCTCGGAGCTGGGATCCTCCAGGGGAGCTCTCCCTGCGGATCCGGCTGGAGCAGGAAGTTTTCCT